>JASCZW010007690.1:0-119250 GCA_034211315.2 Aedes japonicus
TGTAAACAAACTCATAACTTACGGGAGGGCGTCGCTGGCTGGGTTCAATTATTGTGTTTTCGGTGAGTTTGATTCATGGCAGTCTTCGATCGAAATTGAAACGACTCAATCAGGCTGGCCGTGGCAAGGGGCTATTTGTGGGATGAGTGTAGATGCTCACGGTTGAGATGATGGTAGTTTAGAGGTGATTTATTGATCGTTGGTAGCAATTTTCAATTTGTGATCGATTGTTCGATTGGAAGTTCAACCGGATAATTACAACAACAACAATTCAAATTTCAAACCTGGCATTCTCACAAGTCGGTTTTGGCAATTCACGTTAATCGTGCAAGCTGCTACTTGATCGAACACAGGTAGGTGGGTATTCAAAGCACAAAAGTTAATCCAATTTCACACGATCTACAACCCGGGCCTTCGTCGAAATACGGCAGGGAGATCGCGGTACGGCGGTAGGACGAGAAACAAGTGACGCAAGCAATAGAAAATCAAATCACAGCATGATCTTGAACCGAAATGCTCAACAGCGTAACAACATTGATCTCCGGGAATCGGATCGACCTGCGGGTACCTGCTGCCAAAGCCAAACACTTCTCTCCATTTGCTACCTGCTATACTTAATCTTTCAAGCAGTTTGACACTTTTTTATTCCCCTGCTTCGACTCAAAGCCGAGACCTGGGAGAGAGAACCCTTTTCACAGTGAATTTGTAACACGATACTTTCGAACTGGTCCACGCGAGGGGGTCTAGTTTGGATTTTTCAAGAAGTCAATTCTCTCCCAGAAGTAGGATTAGCGCATCTCCCCGCGCTTCAGCCACCGCCCTCTCGAATCCGAAGAAGCGAACATGAGTGGAGAGTTTTTAATTAGACCTAGTTGGAGTGTGAGCTCGAGGTACCAACTAACCAACCATTGAAGCGATTTTCAGACACAAGCTTGTCACCTCCGATTAGTACCCGACCTTCGGCTGCTAGTGCCGTCGATGGGATTAGGTAAGATCTTGTTTAAATACCGTTTAGTCCCCGCGCACCCAGCTGAAGGCTTTCGATTCACCGGAATTTTCAGCAGGGGGTTATTTTCGGACGCTGTGCTCTTCTAGGAATTTGTGCTGAAGCATTCCACTTGAGGAGCTTCATTGTCACTCCTGGACAGGCTCGCTTCACTCAACAGATGACTCATGTTTCTCCCGCAGGGGATCGTCATATGTCCTCTCCTCGATCTCGGTGCAAGTCACGCAATGTTTTCAAGGTCCAATTCCGAATGCGATAATTTGCTCTAATTTCCAGTTAGCTTGGCTAAACTTTTTGTCCTCAAAAGTTATTTTCCACTCGGGTGCATTGCTTCACTATAATCAAGTTGTTTGTTCTCATTCCGGAGCGCCGAAATTCTCCTTGAGCAATTCCCGCAAGAAACCGCTAGACTTCCGTGTAGGCTTCGACGGTTTTATTAAATTCACATTTCTTCTTCGATTATAAATAAACGCGGAAACTGTTTACCGAGTCTCTCGAGGAACCTCACGCTGGGGTGGAAAATGGAACCCGTGGGCTTTCTCATTCCGATCCGGCTAGGCAGGATAGCGAACGGAGAGAAGATAGCTGTAGGTAGCTACCGTCCGTCGTCGAATGGTGTGTGGCGTGTCGGTAATTGACTGTTGCTTAGGAATCGAAGAAACAGAAAAATTTGGAACGCGCAGGTGAAATATGTGCGGTGGTACCTCTACTTTTCTTTGGGATGGGATGGCACCATTATACCGTTCATTTCTTTTTTTTTTGTCGGCTTGCATGTCAGTGGGGAGTGAAATGGATTCCATTGTTTGGTTGCGGCTGCTCGAGTTGCTCTAACTGCTTGCTCCAGTAATTGAAAAAAAAAGAAGTTGGATGATCCGAACTTTTGGAAGAAAAATGAAAAGAATGTAATCGACAAAAACAAAATAATTGAATTTGTAATTCACAATCACAAAAAAAAATTGTTGTGACAACCTGGACCTACTGAAAGGTTTTTTTTAAGAAAATCATAGCAATTTGAAGTGGATGAACATCAGTTAATTGCTCCGAATATATGCGAATATGATTACAGTTTTCCGTAAATACTAGTTTAAAACCTATACATATAGTTAAGTACAATTAATTAATACATAAACCATTTTTTTCCGTCGGCCTATTACCTCACATGGTGACAATCACCGACGCTAGGGAAACGACTCCACCACCTGGACCCTAGCTAACGACTCATGACTATGAGCCGGGACCAACGGTCTTACTTCCCTTCCGAAGGAAGACGTGACCAGATTTTTTTCGCCTCAGAAAAACCACCGACGTCGACTGAGATTGAACCCAGCCCCACTGGGGTTGTGCCAGTAGCAGTCACGCTTACCACTACACCACTGACGCCGGCATAAACCTAATTATGTACAATTTGTTTATGAACTAAGTACAAGTTAACGTAGTGAAAACGCGAATAGCAATTCGGTGTCCTTTCGCAAAAAAAACGGATCGATAAGATATTAAATTGTAAGTAAATAATAAGATGATTTCGCCTACTAAGGAGTGTATCGAATATAAGCTATCCACATACATTTGCGTTGTACGCATGTATTTGTGATGGTTTTTTATGCTCTGAACACTGCATGTTGTGCGTTTGACTGTCAGCTTTCTTTTGTTTACTTGTTTGTGCGGTTCAAATTCTGCGTTTTCAAAATGTTGCGTATTGAAAAGGTAGTGATAATTAAGGTTCTGGACACATGGCTAAGTGAGAAGGGTATTACTATGCGAAAATTGGCGAAGCGGTTTGGAATTCATCATGCGAGTGTTAAAACCATCATTAATAAGTCTGGGGAACACTATTCTTTGGATGAGCTACCAAGAAGAGGCAGAAAACCCGGTTCTTCCAACCCGAAACTGGAGCAGAAAGTGGAATTTCTAATCATGAAGAACAAATCAATGTCAATACGTGATTTGGCCAAAAAGCAGGAACGAGTGTCGGAATGATCCAGCGTATCAAGAGGCGAAACCACCTGAAGACCGACAAGAAGCAGAAAATCTCGAAACAAAGTGCAGAACAGAAGAAGCGAGCAGCAACAAGGGCCCGGAAATTGTATTCGCGTCTTTTGCAGCGTCCGGATGCCTGCGTTTTGATGGACGATGAGACCTATGTAAAGGAGGACTCAAAAACCCTTCCAGGTCCACAATACTTTACTGCCGTCGTTGGGGAGGATGTGAGCGATGCGGACAGGTCGATTCAAGTGGAGAAATTCGGTCGAAAGGTACTGGTATGGCAAGCAATATGTTCCTGTGGTTTGAAGTCAACCATTTTTTACACTACCGGAACTATAAATGCGGAAATCTATAGATCTGAGTGTCTCCAGAAGAGATTGTTGCCTTTATATAAGAAGCATAGTACACCTCCACTGTTTTGGCCGGATTTAGCGTCGGCTCACTATGCCAAAACCACTCTCAATTGGTTTGCGGAAAAGGGTATAGATTTCGTTGAGAAAAATATCAATCCACCAAATTGCCCTCAGCTTCGAACCATCGAACGTTACTGGGCAATCGTGAAGAGGGTCTTCAAGAAGACTGGTAAGGCAGCTTGGAACATGCAGGAGTTCAAAGTTTGTTCAAGTTTGAGGATAGCTTATTTTCGATACACTCCTTATTCTGAGATTAAAAATATATCAAATTCTAGCTTTGATCAGCTGTAAACGCGAACACTGATTACAAGGACTTGTTTTTAAAGAATTTGAACAACGTGAATTGTTTTTTTTATCAGTTCGTTAATTTGTTAGGCTCAGGCGTGTGTAACACTTTGCGGAGCCGATATTCAATATTGTAATTAACGATGTTTTATCAATCGATTTTAGTAAAGTGGGGTGCCAATTACTCGTGGCTAGCTCGAGGTTAATGGGTCACATTATCGTTTGGAAGGGGCTAGGCAGGTAACTTATTTCAGGTATTAGTTGCTGCTCATGGTTGCGACATCTACCAAATCCTCGGTCCCTGTAGTTCCTTTCAGGAACTAAGCCGCAGATGGGTGACCACCCAAGTAACCACAAGCATTATATTATTGCACTTATTCAACCCACAATCAACATCGGTGATGTAGGATCGCATCAATTCAACAGTTGTCAAGTAATGAAGCGTGAGATAAGCTTAAGCATGTAGTGATGCATTACCAATGCAATAATGCTACTTTAACAATGTCTTATGGCATAACACAAGAAATAACATAAGTTCGATATTAGTGGGGCCCTTTTCAGCTTTAATCCAATTTCAATGATGTACTAGACGTAATGCATAAGGCTTGCTTCATTTAGAATTGGAACAAACTTTTGCTCATATTGGGGCGCTCCTGGTGGACGGATTTGGAAGTTCTTGACGCCCACGTGTCGGGAATTTTGTCAGCTTCACGTATGTTTTTTTGACATTCCGCAAATCGACTATACTTTGTAAACAATCAACATGGAAGCCGAAAGAAGGGAAAAAATTGTGCACAGTTATTTGTAAAATCCATTGTGGTCTGCATCTAGGCTAGCTAAACAGCTGAAATTGCCCAGAAATACCGTATGGCACGTTATCAAACGGTATAAGGAAACATTGACGACGATTCGGAAGCCTCAAGCCAATCGTCGGAGTGGAACTGTCGACCGGCAACTGCGTGGTAAGATTTTGAAGACGATTAAGAGGAATCCCAATCTGTCGGACCGTGATTTGGCCAGAAAATTCGGTGCTGCCCATAGTACCGTGAGGAGAACTCGACTCCGGGAAGGAATCAAGTCGTACCGAGCTAGCAAACAGCCAGATCGGACCATAAAACAGAATAGTGTGGCCAAAATCCTTGCTCGGAAGCTATACGACCAGGTGCTGACCAAGTTCGACGGGTGTCTTCTGATGGACGATGAAACCTATGTCAAGGCTGACTTCGGGCAAATCCCAGGTCAAAAATTTTACTTGGCAACGGCTCGGGGGGATGTTCCAGCCAAATTTAAATTTGTTTTTGCCGACAAACTTCCACGAAAATTCATGATTTGGCAGGGCATTTGCAGCTGTGGCAAAAAACGAAAGTTTTCGTTACAAATAAGACAATGACGTCGGTACTATACCAAAAAGAGTGTCTCCAAAACGAATTTTGCCGTTAATTCGATCCCACGACCATCCCGTAATGTTTTGGCCAGATTTGGCAAGCTGTCATTACAGCAAAGTCGTTCAAGAATGGTATGCAGAGAAAGGGGTCCAGGTTGTTCCGAAAAACCTTAACCCACCCAACTGCCCCCAGTTCCGCCCTATTGAGAAATACTGGACAATCATGAAGAGGAGACTCAAGGCAAAGGGAAAGGTTGTCAAAGACATCAATCAGATGAAGACCTGGTGGAATAAGATAGCTAAAACGATGGACGAAGAAGGTGTGCGCCGCCTAATGAGCCGTGTTACAGGAAAAATTCGAGAATTCCTTCGAAACCGTGACGAATAACTGTATCCGTATTTTTTCTTAAAAGTATGAAGAAAACGCTACATTTGTATAAAAAAAGATCTTGAATTCAATAATAAATAACTGAAATACAGGCAATTGTTTTTGTTCCAATTCTATCTGAAGCAAGCTTTATGCCCTATATATGCATGCTATTAAAGCCTCGTGGTTACTTGGGCATAGTTTACTGGGTAGGTACAAATAGCACGGTAAGAAAAGGATAATATAACTGGGACACCATGGCAGGGAATTTACTAGAATTGAAGAAAGGGGGGTGATGACGTTACACTCTTAGAACAAAGGAATTCGTAAACCGCATGTATGTTGCGAAGATCACGCATTCCCAAGACATCTCTTACCTCGCGGAAGGGTTGTCTACCTCGGGCCACTAGGGTATCCAATAGTCGTGCTCTGGAGGCATCATTAGCGATGTCATCATAAACGGTTCCGCACCTACATAAATTGCTATCGACGAGGTCTGTAGAGATGTGCGTCTAGCGAAGAGTGGTTGGACATAAGTCTTAACATCACCCGAATGAAACCGTGACTTACATCCAGACCATTGAACCACGATTTCGACTAAACATTTGGAATAATGGAAAGTAACCACCACCCAAGGGAATTATTTGTTCAATCGTTTTGCCAACTTTGAAGAAAACTCTGACGTATTAATGGGAAGAATTCATGATGTGAAATTCTTCTTTCAAAAATCTCGCCCACTTTTGCAAGAGAGTCCGCCATCTCATTGCCTGGAATTGAGCTATGTGAAGGGACCGATACAAAGGTAATCTTAAATGATCTTTCACCCAACGCACACATCTGCTTCCTCATTTTTGAAAGAAAGTAAGGTGAGTGTCTACCTGTTTTCATCGTCTGCAGGACCTCAATAGAACTGAGACTATCTGAGAAGATGAAATAATGAACGTGAATGGTTCATAGATGCTGGAGGTTAAGAAAGGCCTCATTCAAAAATAAGTTTCAGTACTACGAAACCTTAAAACTGCTGATGTTTAATGTATGCACCATAGTGACATTAAAAAAAAAGAGTATTAAAAAACTATTCAGCTTTTTTATGTTTATATTAAAATATAAAAAAACTAACCATAAGCGTATTTATCAGGAATGAACCAAACATTTTTGAAAACGACTGTAGATTTATGAACTTAATAGGAATTCAACAAATCGATAAATTTAGAAACCAAGTGTTTTGCTGTTATAAAGGGTGTCCACAGTTAAATTGCATCACTTTCAATAAGCTGTAACATTTTCTCCTTTGGGGTGATTTCAATGAAATTTTAGGTGAAATGATCGCAGCGTGTATTGTTTACACTGCGTGACATGTCACAGACATGTCTGTAAATTTGCTAACGATGCAGACATTTAGCAGACATTTTATTTATGTTGCAGACTTTTACAGATATTTGAAATATTTTTTAAATTCCATTCCAGATACGGTAAGAAGCTTTGTTGAAATTGTTTTTTTAAATATCGTAGGTATCATTTAAAGTAGAAATTCTTGAAGAAACGAAAGCAGTGGGCCAATTGAAGAAACAATGGGCCGGGAGATGAGTATCGTATAGGCCCTTTCCGAGGTAACATGGAGTCCCTACTTATGATTTTCAATCCCATGTGAAACATTATTGTCAAAGCGTTGGTAATACTGGTCCTTTGCCATTAAGTCACAACGAAAGTCAAGGCATTTACCGTAAAAGAGGTTGCTGAGTTTGTTGTTCTAAAGCCCAGTTGGTTGCTACTCGGGGGACAGAACAACAGAAAAAAATCTGAGCTATTGAAATAAATCTTAAGACTCTGAATTTTCCAAAGTACTACTAAATGCATCACTTCAGTACATTTGTACTAGGGATTTAGAAAAACTATCCCTAAATTAGTCCTAGATTCCTGAAAGTATATAAAGAAAAGGCCCACAATTTAGGGTACATCCTGGAAAGTTTAGAAGACAACTTCCCAGAGCTTCAGGAAGATAATTCCCTAGGAAGAGACTTCCTCGAAAAAAAAAACTTCTACGATGGTCAGGTAGAAACTTCTCAGAACTATTGGGAGCAAGCAGTTCAAGCAAGAAGAACCTTTAAAAAAATCATGACCGAACATTACTGAAGTTCAAGATCATACTTACCGGAACTTCAGGAAAGAACTTCCCCAAGAATCAGGAGAGGACTTATCAGAGCTTCAGGATGAAGTGGAGGGAAGAGGACTTCTTTGAAGTTAGGAACTTTTCAGAGGTTTTGGAGTTCTTTCCAGAATTTCAAGATTGAACTTCCCAGAAGCTCAGTAAAAAACTGCCCCAAATTTTAGACGGGAACTAACCAAGAAGGGAACTACCTATCAAAATATCAGAAAAAAATTCTTAGACTAGACAGGTTTGGCAAAGCCCAGAGGAGAACATTTAAAAATTCTCAAAGATTTTTAGAGAGAACAGAATGAATCTTTACAGGAGCATTGGGGGTACTTCTTTCTAATTCGAGCATGAATTTCCCAATAGTTCCGGAACAAACTTCCTCAAAGTTCTGGAGCAAACTTCCCAAAAGTTCAGAAGTCCAGGAAGAAATTTCAAGATCAAATTTAAGGGAATTTTCCTAGGAGTTTCGGAGACGGCTTTCCCAAAGTTTCAATAAAAATGTCCTCGCAGTTCAGGATGAGACCAATCAGAAGTTTGGGAAGAATAAGCTCAAGAAAAAAATTTCTCCGAATTTCAGAAAGAAACTTACCAGATCAAGAAAGATTTTTTCCAAAAATTCAGTAAAGATCTCCCCAAAAGTTCACAAGAGGTCTTTTCAGAGGTTCCGAAGAGACCAAAAGTTAAATTGGAACTACCCAGAAGTGCTAGAGAGCTTCCCTGAAGGTGCGAACCGAACATTCCAGCATATCAGAATGAAAACTTCTCAAAGTTCAGAAAATCCTAGAAAGTCAGGTAGATACTTTTGATAAATCAGGAAGAAACTTTGGGGGAGCTTTCAAGTAGTTCAAGCAGGAACTTCTCAGAAATTCAGGGACAAACATCCCTGATATTAAGGAGAATATTCTCCTCGGAAGAAAAGAACTTTTCATAAGTTCAGAAAGAAACGTCTTACAACTTCAATAAGATTTTCCAGGAAATTCTGGAGAGCACTTTCCCAAAGTTTGGCGGAAATTTCCATCGTAGTTCAGGATGGAACTTGATGGGATTTTGGATGGACCAGAAAAAGAAACGCGAACTACAGCTTAGGTTAAAGAAAAACGTATTGTAATGTTCAAGGTTTCGTTCGTAGTAACAAGAATAGATTTGACATTTCACCTTTTACAGATTCGTCGTTTGGTGGGGGCAAACCGAGCAGTGGTTGCCATCCCAACAGGACTTATCAGAAGTTTAGAAAGTAACTATGTTCAGGTTAAAAACTTACCAAATGTTTCTAGAGGGTAAGATTGGGTTCTTGAACTTGAATGTCGAAGAAAATAAGAAGTGACTGCCAAGAAGTTCATGAAAAATGTTGTCTCAAGTTCAGTAGGAAGCATACAGTCCAAGAAAAAGATGTAGAAACGTTTACATAATCACACAAATAGCGGAAATGACATAACTCTCTCTCTCTCTCTCTCTCTTATTACGTCTTTTCGATGAAAAAAGTCTAATTTTGTAAAAACAAATAGACTCTTTATACACACTTAGAACATTATGAATTTCACACGAGACCTAATCCATGTTTGTAAATAGTCCGGGAACGTAAAGTCGGGGAATGTAATAGTCGAGGGAACGTAAAGAAAGATTTCGTGTAAAATTATGTCTCCTGAAACTGAAACATACGCAATTTGACAAAAGATGTGTTCGGTTGAATTTATTTTCTCATCTCTTTCAACACATTCTTATGCGCTAAAGGACGCTTGTATGAATCGGTCTCAGGGACAGAAATTTACACGAGATTTTGGTAGTGTGTAGACATTCCCAGACATTTCAAATTTTTATTATTTTAAGAAGGTGAGTGGTAGAAAAGTGTTCCGTATTTTGTGAAGGATCACATGCTCTAGATGTCGTGAAAAAGCTGCACTTGACCAAACGTTTCGTGCAGAAAGCCAACAAACGAGCCGGGCTCCGTTCATTCAAAGTTCAGAAAGCTCCAAACCGCAATGAAAAACAGAATAGGACAGCTAAAACACGTGCGCGTAAGCTGTACACACAAATGTTGACGAAACCACACTGCTGCATCATGGACGATGAAACACTCGTAAAAGCGGACTTTAAACAAATTCCCGGCAACCAGTATGTGACTGCAAAAAACAAGTTCGATGTTCCAGAGTCTGTCAGGAAACAGCAAGTGTTAAAGCTCCCCAAAAAATTCATGATTTGATAGGGGATTTGTTCGTGTGGTGAACGGAGCATGCCTTTCGTGACAACTTCAACTGTAATGGTCAAGTATACATGAATGAATGCCTGAAAAACGACTGCTTCCGTTTCTCAAAACACACAACGTTCCTACAATTTTTTGGCCGGACCTAGCCTCTTGTCACTACTCCAAGGATGTTCTGGAGTGGTACAAAACGAATGGTGTCAATTTCGTGCCGAAGGATCTTAATCCCCAAAACTCTCCAGAGTTGCGGCCAATTGAAAAATATTGGGCTATAATGAAGCACGAACTTCGTAAGCATCCTAAAGTTGTCACTACAGAACAGGAAATGTTGAAGTCATGGTTGAAAGCGGAAAAAATGTCGGTTCAAGCGTTGTACAAAATCTTATGCGTGGTATTAAGAAGAAAGTTCGGGCTTTTGGATTTGGTAAAGAAATACAGTGAAATAAAAATACTTAAACCAAGATTATACATTGTATTTTATTCCCTGAATATTTCATGACAATCGGTTGAGAGACTTGTTTTTGAGGACGAGTTTAAAATGATGCAATTTAACTGTGGACACCCTTTATGTTCAAAAATTAAAAGTGCAGTCTTTAGAAAAATTGAAAAATAGGGAAAAAGCTAATGTTTTCAAATGAATATTTTTTGTGATAAACAGCTACGCAGCGTAACGCACGGAGTTCATTTGCTTTAAATATTCAATAATATGAGCCTGACGACAACTTCTTTCATTTTCACAATTGTTTGGAGATGAAGAAACAAAATAAATTGAGCTAATTTTTGCCACTACAATCCATTGCCTTAAAGAACTTATTTATCCATTAAATTTTATTACGACATCTGATTTTTTCTCTACCGGTAACTATGCTCTTAAAAATAATGAAAATTACATAAGCTGCTATAAACATAAGATTTTAATTTCGTATCACGTAAATCTTTTATGAGCAAATAGATGCAAATCCAAAAATAATGGTTTGCACACAATAT
This sequence comes from Aedes japonicus, assembly GCA_034211315.2. Classification (NCBI taxonomy): domain Eukaryota; kingdom Metazoa; phylum Arthropoda; class Insecta; order Diptera; family Culicidae; genus Aedes; species Aedes japonicus. The sequence goes on from JASCZW010007690.1 coordinate 10,781, forward strand.
AAAACACAATATGAAGTAAAATAAGGCTTTGAGATGCAATATCTCGTCAGGAGCTTAATAATGGGTACTGAAAATTTAATGTTATGGGTTTAAACACATGAAAGTACATGACCGTGAACTGACAGATATATGCATTGGCCAGCTTTGGCAACGCACGCTGCCGTATATCTCTCTTTTCTTTCGATGATAGTCTTAGACACAGTTGTGATTAAAGTTTTAGTTTATCATTACTTTAAAACATTGAATAGTTAAAAAAGCATTTGTTTCACCGTTTTCGATACAGTATAATTACGTCTCCCTCCATGTTGAGAATACAAGAAATCTTCGGAGGGGCTTTTATAAAAGGATGCTTGAGTGTTACGGTTCATTGGTTAACTGCTGTGAACACAACATTTCAATCTTTAATTGAACTCATTAGGCTTATACATTCTAGAATGGTTTATAAAAACATTGAGAATTAATGAAAATATGTCTTTTTTTAGGTTTACTGGTGGGACTCTGAATAGAGTAGAAACCTCAGCGCCAGGCCTTTGGTGATATCGTTCCGTAAATCCTTTCGGATTATTTTGCCAGTCATACACCAAATATTGCGTCCAAGAAGATGTTACGGTTGAGATAATTTACCATAGTTTTGTATTAATAAATAAATAAATGTTTTATTGTTAGTTGTTAGCACAAATTTAGTGTAAATGTTAGCAATAAAAATTATATTAATACTACGGAGTAGCCATAAAGAAAACTAAATTTATAAATACACTTCACATAAAAACACACACCACATTATGAAGTGAGCCAAAAAAGAGTGTTGCCATAAAAGAGAGTCAACCAACACCCGTCAAAATGAGAAATGAAATGGATAAAGGATGAAAGGATAAAAGGGAGGGACAGGCTACGGTGTGAGGATCAGAGACTGAAGCAGGCGTTAGTTCTTGAAACAACTACTTTTGGTGTGTGCTAGTGACGATTGAACATTTCAACTGGGTTCTGATGATTTATAATTCCTTATAATATTTCTTCCTACCAACCTACTAGTATCGGTAATGTAGATAGAACATTATCATACCTGACTGATAAACAATAGAAAAAATACTATCGTTGTTATAATCACTGCACTAAGTACAACACGGAAGGCTTTACTCTCGAATCAAATGAACGAAAATTACACCAACTTCCACCGCGTATATTGTGTTTGCTGCCTACAGCCTTCAAGAAAACCGAGCTGTCAAATTGGCACCATACGCAGCACCAAATTTTCGGCTTCACGATTGTTGTTCGTGGATGACAGCCGCTTCAGTCCTGTGTGTAGGATAAGCTCTTTCTTATCCAGAGCTTCGAAGCATACAGTTGGAATAAAGTTAGTACAGTGAGGAAAACCCGAAATTGATCTGTGCACCAAGCCACAAAATAGAAATGAAAGCGCTGTCAAGAGTTCGAACCTCATGCACAATAATCATGGAACATTTCACGAGTCAACATGGCCTAGTGAGATCAACCATGAACTCATTAACAGCTCTTCCTGAAAATGCAGGATCGAACATCTTCTCGTGGTTGCGTTTTTCTTTTTCAATTATATTTTGAACCGATAAAGTAGATCTGTCAGTCGTTCAAGCTACAACCAGAGAAACGTTTCTTTTTTATGGGTAACTAATTACTCGTAGCGCTTTTTATTGTTTTCGTTAAATGAACGAGTGTTCTTTCTTTATCAACAAATGCTTAGTGCTTGTGACAGTTGCGCGTGTGGCATTAAATACGAAGGTAGCTTCTTAAAAAGTACAAATCAGTTTCGTTGCAGCAAACAACGAATAGATTTGTTAGTCCTACCTGTGATTCCGTAATATAAATGAAAATTTATCTTCAGTGTATGTGCTGGGAAAGTCTTTTTGAGCAGTTTTCTCTAATCACATATACGTTGTCATTATGTCGACGACATATTTGAATTCTACTAGTTTTAGTAATCTCTGATATGACAAGTCTCAGTAGTGCGAGTAATTTTTTTATGGTGTACTGATGGGACTCATGAGAGCGACGTTTTCTTTAAATGAGTTTGGGAGGTCATTGCGTCTCTTTATGTTATCGAATTTGTAAGTCAGTGTTGTGGTTAGGAGGGCATTTTGTAATTTCTTCAGTTCAATTTAGTTAACAGATGTCAACTTCTTATGTGCTCTGAAAATCATCGATGCTTAGCTCGTCTTACCTCGTTTAATTAACCTTTCCCTTTGTCCGTTTTTGTTTTCTGCGTTATTCATTTGAATTCTATAGCTCCATTGTACAAAAATTGTAGGTTTACGTGTCCGTTCATGGTCTCATTTTATTTGTCGAATCCTAATCTTTAAGTCGTTCAATCGCTTCAAAGTCTTACATGCATGTGCAGCCAACCAATCATTTTTGAGTTTTGGTCAGCTATAAGACTCACTTTTCGGTGGCAAATTAAAGCTTCATAAAGTTTATTGCCTATCTATTATTATAAAATTATCGAGAATGAAGCCGTTATAAGATTGTTTGTATACAATTGTTATAATGTGTGGTATTTTTATTATAGCTCTTTGAAATGAGAAAACAAATAAGAATGGCGCCACGTTTTTAGTTTTCATAGGACTTCTACTCAGTGAATGCAACAGTCGATTCCCTATGGATGTCAATAATCTTGAACGCATTGTCTATCAACATACCTACCTAGCTAGATTTATATTTATTTAGAATGGCCGTTGGATCACATTTCTAAAATCAGTACATCAATGCCAGATATGTGACCCGGCAGTAAATAAAAATAGCTATGATGTGATCACACTTAAAAATTATGAATTTTACACGAGACGTAATTCATGTTTGTAAATATTCGGGGAACGTAATGAAAGATTTCTTGTTAATTTGTGTCTCTTTAAACTAAGATATGTAAATTCCACGAAATATGTGTTTGATTGACTTTATTGTCTCGTCTCTTTTAACTCATTCTTATGTACTAAAGGACGCTTGCATGTGTCGGTCTCAGGGACAGAAATTTTCATGGCATTTTGGTAGTGTGCACCTCGTCAGAATATGTCTTTGATTACCATCTCAATGCATGTGGGGTAGGCCTACCCATCGCGTCCAGATCACATTTTCGTGGGGAAAATTTATAAAAATATGTCTAAAATTTACGTCCGGCCATATATAATTAAGTGTTCAGTTTTTGGTTCTTATAAATTTGAATGAGGACGTATATTTAAGTCTTACTAGCCGCTTCGTTTGGATACATCCAAAAAGACCTAATATTACATGAAATTTTCTGAGTGTGTAGAATTAGATCCTTGAGATCAAAACAGGCATCCAGAAACATTTGTATTTGCATCAACAGTAGCACAATATGAAAAATGTCGTTTAGTGTACACAGATGAAAAGAAACATTGAATTTTCTGCGTAATCTAATGCACATTTTGCACTTATCTAATGCACATCTAATGTAAATTTAAGCCATATAACGCCTGAATCCGGCCTGTTGTATGAAAGATTGCCAATATTGGTGGCACATGAAAAGTTGCAAACAATTTCGTTGTTAACGCTTCCTTTAGCTTGGATTTAAGCGAGGGATATTTTACACGCTTGTTAAAATTAATTATGTTTTTCTGTGTATCTCAAACTTAATTATATACGCCATCCCGTGCTTAAGTTATCATTTCGAGTTATTGCTATGGTCTTGTAAATTTAAGAACATACGCAAATTTCGGTCTGACTGGGGCTCCTTTTATGTGCATCCAAGCACACAGAAAAAAAAATCCCTCGTTTATTTCCAAGCCAAAGGAGGCGTAAACAACAAAATTGTTTGCAAATTTTCATGCAACAGGCTTGATTCATTCGTTATCTACACACTTAGAAAATTTCATGTAAAAATAGGTCTTTTTAGATGTACCCAATCGAAGCGGCTAATAAGACATAAATTTACGTCCTTTTTCAAATTTACACGAAGAAAAAGCTGAACACCTAATTTTACATGCCATGACGCAAATTTCAATTACGAGAACAAATTTCATAGAGTTTAGTATTTTCATAAACGAATCTATAATTTATAAATCTAATGAGAATTACTAGAGCGAGGAACTGTTATTTTACTGCATATGCTGCAATTGATTATGTGATTCAAATTTTTCGTTAAGAATCGTAAACCAAAAACCATAGTTTTCCAGCATCCTATAAGATTAGCTCCTTTGAAGATTATAGCAGTGCACTAAAGATATCTATTTAACATTTGTTTTGTGTTTTTCGATAATGTGATAAAATCCGCAAAAAAAAAAAAAAAAATATTTGAAACTATTAAATGTTTTAAAGTAAAGATAAAGTTATACCTTCGCCACTTCTGTGACTGAAGTTATCATCGCAGGAAAAGAGAGATATTCTGCGGTGTCCGCTTTCAATGCCTGCCAATGCTAGACTGTGGACTGTTGAAAACATTCACATTGATAGTATCACCTCACAAATGAGTCAAGCATGTATATTTCAGATCGCGTTCGTGTAATTTTGAGGGTCTCAATCCATAAAATTAAATCCACATGACGTATTTTTCAATTATCGATGCGATATTGAATCACAAGACATTATTTTACATCATATTGTATTTACTTTTAAGAGACAACCATTATTTTTGGATTTACATCTATTATCATTTAAAATTCAGTCATATACTAATTTCCATGACATGAAATTTAAATCTTTTACCAATTACAGCACATGTAATTTCAATTATTTTTAAGAGTGTATATAAATAAAAATGAGTTGGAGTTTTCCTTTGTCACGATTTAACTCGCGCGCGGAAGGACCGTTTGGCAAGATTTTTGCTTTGTTGGATTCGTCTTGGACACCGGAAGGTTCTTATGATGGTTTGAAACCCCTCCCTTCTCTGGAAAAGGGGGCTCCTATACAAGTGAAGCACAAATTTCTGAATAACTCGAGAACTGGTCAAGCAAAGGAAGCCTAATTTAGCATGCGGAAGTTTTTGGAGGCAAGCAATGCTTCTATGGTAGTTAGAGATCCCCCCACCCTCTCTAGAAAGGGAGGCTCTCGTACAAATGAAATAGAAGTTTCTGCATATCTCAAGAACTGATCAAGCAAATGGAACCAAATTTGGCATGTGGTGGTTTGAGATCCCTCCCCTCTCCTAGAAGGGGTGCTGTTTTACAAATGAAACTGTAATTTCTTCATTACTCCAGATTTAATAAAGCAAATGGAGCCAAATTGCGGGGATTTTACAGGCAATAAATGTTTCTACGTTAGTTCGAGACCCTTCCTCTCTCTCTGTTAGGTTGGGGGGCGGTGCTCCCATAAAAATGAAACAAAAGCTTCTACATAACTTGAGAGCTAATAAAGTAAATGGAGTCAAATTTGGCAGGTAGAGGTTCTTGAAGGCAAGAAATGTTTCCAAGGTAAATCAAGACCCTTCCGTCCTCTGTAAGAATACAAATAAAACACAAATTTGTGCATAACTCGAGAACTAATCAAGCATATGGAACCCAATTTGGCATGTGGAGGTTTTCGGAGGAGATAAATGTTTCTTATGCAAGTTTGAGACTCCTCCGCCTACCATCTAGATGGGGGCGCGGGAGGGGGGTTTCCATGCCACAAATGAAACACAAATTTCTGAATAACTCGAGAACTTATCAGGTTAATGGAACCAAATTTGGCATGTGGAGGTTTTGGAGGGTAGATTTCTCATATACATAAAAATGAATTTCTGTCTGTCTGTCTGCCTGTCAGACCCTTATAGACTCAGACTTTCTTAACCGACGAACGTGAAAATTTATATCAAGGGGTTTTTGGGGCTGGGGAAGGTTCTTATGATTGTTTGAGACCCCTACTCTCTCAGGAAGGGGGGGGGCTCTGATACATATGAGACACAAATTTCTTCATAGCTCGAGAACTAATCAAGCAAATCGAATTGGCTTGGTTTTGAAGGCAAGAATGTTTCTATGGTGGTTCAAGTCCCCTCCCCTTTTTGAAAGGACGGGGGGTTCAAACAAATGAAACTCAAATTTTTATTATAATCGAAGAGACCCGTGTGATGGTTCGAGAACTAATCAAGCAAATGGAAACCAAATTTGGCATGTGGGGGGCTCGAAGGCTTAATCATTGTATGGTGGTTTGAGAAAGGTTTTGATAGAAGTTTGAACCCTGCTTATTCAAGAAAAAAACTCATTCCAAAACCATAAAACCATAAGTGTCAGTTGGCATTAAATTTTCTCTTCATTTAGTTGCAAAGCGTAGCAGCGCAATACTGTACCGGGTTCAGCTAGTCTGGATTAAATTTAAATGAAATATCCCATTATTTTCTGCCTAATCTTAGCATTCCCTTTATGTGCATTAGATATCTCAGAAAAATTCAATGTTTCTTTTTATCTGTGTAGACTTAAATTTACATGATTTTTTTTCTAACAGTGCATGGCGTTTCGAACATGTAGGAAGATGAAAATTATATTAGTCTATTTATAGAAATTATGATATAATGGCGCACACTTAAAAAAATAAGAATTTTAAACGAGACGATATTCATGTTTGTAAGAAGTCGCGGAACGTAAAAGAAAGATTCCGTGTAAAATTATGTTCTCGTGTAACTTGACACATACGCAATTAGACGAAACATGTGTTTGATTGAATTTATTTTATCATCTCTTTCACCCATTCTCATGTAGCTAAAGGACGCTTGCATGTGTCGGAGACATACATTTACATGACATTTTGGTAGTGTGTGTCTGTACGCAACGATGTAACTCAAACAAACCGATAATCCGCAACAATTACCGATTGCCAGCAAATTAGTTGACAGCACAGTAATCAATTAGTCTTGAATACAATTCCAAAATTGACTTACGGTCACCGCCAAAATAAAGTGCCCACTTTTTTCATGAACACGCTTCATCTCTGAAGTCATTGACAAACTCTATTATATCGTACTCATATATTTTTTTTCTAAGCATGATAATATTATTAGTTTAAAGATGTATGTGTATTTTTGCAATGGATAATACACATTTTTTGCTAGAATTATTTTTAAACCGTTCGTTGTGTAAATTTGGTGTGTCATAATAAAGTGCCCAATTGAAATTATATTATGTGTATGTAATTTTTACATCCAAACGCCCTCGTATTCATTTTTTTGACGTTTCCAAGTGTTTGTTGATCTTCTTACGGATTTCAGTTGTCGGTCAGATGGATTCAGTGCGAGTTATCTAAATAACCATGGATAATAGGTGGCAAGCAAAACTATTCCCTTGCAGATCCGATGATGTGTTATTCGTGACAACGAAAAAGGTGAATCGCATCCCCAGATTGGTGAAAAGTATGGATACAGCAAAGCAACGTTTACCAAACTTTTCGTAAAGTACAAAACCTATGGTTCAGTAGCTGCTCGCCCAGGAAGGGGAAGGAAACGTAGAACAGATTCCAGAACAGATGCGAGAATCATTCGAGAAATTAAGAAAAATCCGACGGTTACCCTTAGGGAGATCAAGGAAGTGATTCAACAACCGATCTCGGACAGTACTCTACGCAGAAGGATCGCTGAACATGGTATGAAGAGCAGGTTTTGTAAGAAGTTGCCTTTTATTAGCAAAGTCAACAAAGCGAAACGACTCAAATTTGCTAGGGAATATGCTCATAAACCTTTAGAATATTGGAAGACTGTTTTGTGGACTGGTGAATCCAAAAACGAGCTCATGTATGACGTAGACCTGGAGAGGCGCTTCATGATCGACATCCTGGGCACAGTTAAGCATGGTGGAGGGAACGTGATGGTGTGGGGGTGTTTTTCTTTGGCGGGTGTTGGTGCTTTGGTAAAAATCGATGGTATTATGACAGCAGATTCCTACATCGACATATTGCGTGAGAATTTGGAGGTTTCGTTGGTTAAAACAAATTTGTGTTCCAACAAGATAATGACCCAAAACATACCGCAAATAAGTCAAAGGCATTCTTCCGTTCCTACCGTGGAACGTGGAATCTATGGAATGGCCCCCACAGAGTCCAGATCTGAACCCAATAGAGAATCTGTTGGCCATCTTGGATTCACGAGTTGATGAGACAGGAGTTCCCAACGAACATAACTATTTTCAAGCTCTTGGGAAGATCTTGACCCACAACACCTGAAGAATCTGGTGGAGAGTATGTCGAAACGTTTGCAAAAACTGTTGAAGGCCAGGGGAGGACTCATCAACTACTGATCACTGGACTGGATCTACAACTTGTTTTTTTTAAAGAAAACAAAAAAGTGGGCACTTTATTTTGATCTGCATAATTTCTACTAAAGTTTGATTTTTCTTGAAGAAAAAAATAACTTTTAGATGTTATTTTATGTACTAGACAAGTAAAGAACATAATAAATATGCCATCAAAACAACAAAACTTAGAATCTTTCACTTATTTTACAGTTTGCTGCACAAAAAGGAGAATTCGGGGTAGGTGGGCACTTTTTTCTGGCGGTGACTGTAGCAAGAAGTATTTCTTCCTTAACCCGCACGAAATAACTGGTATCTCGTGCACAAAAGTGTGAGAAAATCGAATTACCTGCCTGCTGTCCCTTCTGTCGATCCTTCCAACACTTCTTGCAACGTAGGTATTTGTTACGTTCTAATCATGACTTCCTTTTCACCGAAGTAGGCTCCGAATCACACCTTCCGTAAACATATGAAAGCTTTGCTTTAGTTCCCTTCAAAACAGGAGAAAACCTCAAACCGACGCAATAAAGATAATTGTTTTACCTTTCCGATCATAATTGGTTATGTGTGTTTTTGAAATGGTTCCGAAGGGCGGTGAACCGAAAACGAAAAAGCCACACAGTTTCAGCAAGCTGGATCCTGCTCATGCTTCCCATCCTGACAAGTGGACAATGAACTTTTTCGGAATCGTTGCCGGCACCCGTTGTTGGTAGGTGATTATTTCCCGAAGTTCGTTCTTATGTAATGAGGGTTGGTTGGAATCACGAAAACCGCACAAATCGTGCGTGTGCGTGTGTGTGCGTGTGCGTGTGTGTGTGTGTGTGTGTGTGTGTGCTTGGGAAAATTGAAGGCTCCGTTAGTAACAATCTCAGACCGCTCGGAGAAGATCCATCAGGAAGAGCTGTTCGCATGCTCATTAGCCATCTGTTTGCTGCTGGGTAGTGGTTTTGTGACTGTTGCATCGATGGAACTGAAAAACTTATATAATATTATGAATTTATTACCGTCCACCATTATTAATTCAGGTTAGTTACGCGCATTTTGCAGTAGCTCGGCACGAACAGAAGGTTTGCACTTTCCTACTCTCCCTATCACGCTTCAAGATCAATGCTCGCAGAGTGAATGATCTCCACATTAGACCTGTGCGCCGATCTATTTTGAATCGGCGGCGGCGTGGATCAGCGCGGCATAAATTATCCCCTTAACATTTCATGCTTATCCCTTTTAACTGTTTGGCTCTCACGTGAAATGTTAAGACTAAAGGTTCACTCCAAGTCTTATATTTGATAGAAAGCTACCATAAGTGTTATTTAACTCAGGTCGATGAATTGACGTGGAACAGTGTGTGTGTACAAATATATGAGACTTAACATTATAGAATTTGTTCATCACGAGTCAACGAGAATTCGGCTTATGTCTTTATTAATAAACTTAACATGTTTCAGAAGCGTAAATATAAGTAAAATAGCATAAAATTGTCATTACTATGCAAGTATGGGAGAGTGCTCTAATGTGGATCTGAAATTCAGCCTATCGGTAAAATTTGCCTGTCTTTAATTTTTTTTTTTTTCATATATTGATATGTAAGGGGCTATTCATAAACCAAGTAGACTTTACTGGGGGAAGTTTGACCAAAGTCTACGCTCCATACAACATTCAAAAAAAAATGATGGAGAAAAGTCAACTTTGGGGGGAGGGAGGTGGAGGGGTTTGAGATTGTCAAAAATGAGTCTCAAGTGGTTTGATGCACAGGTCTAAGTGGGACACCCTTGCGCTGAACTGGCTGGCTGTACGTGCCGCAAGGCTCAGTAGGGGTCCTGAAGCTAAGAGTTTAGTTTTGATTATTTAAAAATCTAAAAACCTAAAAAATCTAAAACATTTAAAAATATCTAAAATATTTAAAAAATCCAAAAATCTAAAAATCTAAAAATAAATCTAAAAACCTAAAAATCTAAAAACATTTTAAGATATCTAAAATTTTAAAAATCTAAAACATGTAAAAATCATTAAAACCTAAAAATCTTTTAAATATCTAAATATCTAAAAATATAAAAAATCTAAAAAATCTTAAAATCTTAAAATCTTAAGAATCTTAAAATTTAAAAACCAAAAAATCCTAAAAATCTAAAATCTAAAAATCTAAAAATCTAAAATCCTAAAAATCTAAACATCTAAAAATCTCTAAAATCTGAAAATCTAAAAATCCAAAAATCAAAAATCTAAAAATTCTAAACAAATCTAAAAATCTAAAAAAATCTTAAAAATCTAAAAATCTAAAAATCTAAAAATTTAAAAATCTCAAAAATCAAAAATCTAAAAATCTAAAAATCATAATCTAAAAATCTAAAAAATCTAAAAATTTAAAAATCTAAAATCTAAAAATCTTAAAAATCTAAAAATTTAAAAATCTAAAAATCTAAAATCTAAAAATCTAAAAATCTAAAATCTAAAATCTAAAAATCTAAAAATCTAAAAATCTAAAAATCTTAAAATCTAAAAATCTAAAAATCTAAAAATCTTAAAATCTAAAATCCTAAAAAAATCTATAAAATTGTAAAATATCAAATTCTAAAAATCTATAAAATCTAAAAATCTTAAATCTTAAAATCTAAAAATCTAAAAATCTAAAAATCTAAAAATCTAAAAATCTAAAAATCTAAAAAAAATCTAAAAATCTAAAAGTTTAAACTTTAAAAAATCTAAAAATCTAAATATCTGAAAAAATTAAAATAAATATCCAAAAATTAAAAATCTAAAAATCTAAAAATCTAAGAATCTAAAAATCTAAAAATCTAAAAATTTAAAAATCTAGAAATCTAAAAATCTAAAAATCTAAATATCTAAAAATCTAAAAATCTAAAAATCTAAAAATTTAAAAATCTTTAAGTCTAAACCTCCAAAAATCTAATATTCTAAAAATCTCATAAACCCAAAATCTATCATCTAAAAATTTAAAAATCTAAAAATCTAAAAATCTAAAAATCTAAAGATCTTAATATTTAAAAATCTTAAAATCTGAAAATCTAAAATTTTAAAATCTTAAATTTTAAAAATTTAAAAATCTAAAATTATAAAAATCTAATAATCTTAAAATCTAAGAATCTGAATATCTTAAGAATCTAAAAATCTAAAAATCTTGAAAATCTAAAAATTTAAAAATCTATAAATCTAAGAATCTAAGTATCTAAGAGTTAAAAAATTTTTAAATCTTAAAATCTTAACCTCAAAACCTAAAAACCCAATATTTTAAAAATCTAAGAACCTTAAAATCTAAAAATCTAAATGTTCAAACATTTAAAAATCTAATAGTATTTTAATCCAAAAATCCAAAAAATCTTAAACCCGAAAATTAAAAATCTAAAAATCTTAAAAATTTCATATGCAGAAGTCTGTAAGTAGCAGAAGATATAGGCCTATCTGTCAAAAGATACGCTCGTAGTGGAATTCAAAGGATTTTGCTCGTAAGTTTAAAGGCGAAAATTTGAAAAGTGTTTCAATGTTTTATGTTTATTTTTTTAAAACTGATCAAATGAAGTGTTAATTTTAAATTCTCCTAGTTTCTCAATCAAAATCGTTCTACTAATACGCTCAAAAAGGTTTTTTTTTAATAATGTTTAAAAAAAGTAAAAGTGATCTAAAAATTTTAAAAACTAAAAATCTAAAAATCTAAAAATCTTTAAATTAAAAATCTAGAAATCTTAATATTTAAAAATCTTAAAATTCTAAAAATTTGAAAATCTAAAAATCTAAAAATCTTGAGATCTATAAATCTTAATATCTAAAAATCTAAAAATCTAAATATTTTAAAATTTCAAAATCCAAAAATCTTAAAATAAATTAAAATCCTAATTTCTAAAAATCTAAAAATCTAAAAACCTACGAATTTTAAAATCTTGAAATCTCAAAATCTTTAAATCTTAAAATCTAAGAACCTTAAAATTTAAAGATCCATAAATCCAAAAATCAATAAATCTTAAAATCTAAAAATCTAAAAATCTTAAAAACCAAAAAATCTATATATCTACGAATCTAAGAATCTAAGAGTTTATAAAACTTAACATCTTAAAATCTTAACCTTATAACCTAAAAATCCAAAATTTTAAAAATCTAAGAACCTTTAAATCTTTATATTCAAATGTCTAAAAATCTTATAGTATTTAAATCTAAAAATCCTAAAACTTAAAAATCTCAAAATCTCAAAATTTTCATATCTAAATATCTTAAATTCTAATGATCTTTAAATCAAAAAATCTCAATATCTAAATATTAAAATAAAAATCTAATTCTCAAAAACCTTAGGTTTTAAAAGTTTGAGGTATCTTTTATATCTTAAAATCTTAAAATCTCAATATATTAAAATCTAAATATCAATAAATCTTAAAATTTTAAGATCTTAAAATCTAAAAATAAAAATATCTAAGAATCTAAGAATATAAGAATCTTAAAATATAAAAATTTAAAATCTTAACTACCTAAAAACCTAAAAATACAAATTTATAAAAATCTAAAATTCTAAAAACCTTATTATCCAAGAATCTGATATCTCAAAATCTAAATAACCTTAAAATCTAAAAATCTGAATATCCAAAAATCGAAAAATCTAATAATCTCATAATCTTAAAATCTTAAAATCAAAAAATCTTAAAATCTAGAAAGTTAGGAATAAAAAATTTCAAATCTCAAAATCTAAAAATTGTAAAATTTAAAAAAAGTTAAAACCCAAAATCAAAAAATCTTAAACAAGAAAAATTTCAATATATAAAAATTTAAAAATCCAACAAATCTTAAAATCAATAAACCTTGAAATCTAAAATTCAAAAAATCTCAAAATCTAAGAACCTAAGAATCCTACGAAATAAAAATAAAAAATCGATACAACCTAAAAACCTAAAAGAACAAAATTCACAAAATCTAAATCTAAAAAAAAAACCTAAAAATTTCGGCGTCGGCGTCGGCTGCATGGCGCGGCGGCGCACAGATCTATTCCACATCCCAAGCAAAACTCCTCAAACTATTTAGCGAACGTCAGTGTTGGCGATGATGTTTACCCAAGATCCATGTACTACGGTCATTCTGCAGCAGACTATCGAATTTCACCTGCAGCCAGATAGTGTCACTCAAGCGCGAAGGCACTTCACTGCACCACAATAAGCCATCAGGTCGAAAGCAGCCTCTCCCTTCGGTGAGAAATGGCCATAATGGAACGAACCAACGCAACAAGCGTGCAAAATTAAGACTTATCTGGAAGTAATCGGTGTCATCTCCGCTTCTGCCTGTTGCTCCCACCCTAATTCATGCCCACAAGTCACGTTGGATTACACCCATAAATTTCACAAATGTTTTGAAAAATGAGGAAATCTTGAATTTCATCACGAAAAAAAAGGAGGCAATCGAGTTCATCGATCCTGAAAGGTGTTGCCCTGTCAATTAAGGCTAATTCGAAGACAAGATGTGATCCGTGTTACTGTTAAACAGCGCACGAAGTGTCCCTCGCGTGGATGTCGGTGAACCCTCACCGGGTGACAGATTCCTCGAAGTCAACGAACCATAAGGGTCCAGAATGGGGAGTTTGCGCGGAAGAAGTTGCCATCTTGCGTTGAGTGAAATTGACAGGCTATCAACCGAACGGGGTATTTTTCTTACGCATACGACTTGAGGCTGATGTTGTGTTGTAATGCGACGAGTTCAATGCGACAGAAAGGTGTGAAATTTACCTTCTTTTTTTTCGTTCGATTCCGAGGGAGGTCATTCGGTTTCGGGGCACACGCTTGCTCGCCCGCTCGAACCATCTGGGGGTCAATCATTCGATGCTGGTGGTCATCGTCGGAGATGGATGGAAAATTACAAAAAAAAAATTGAAACTCAACAACGGTGGTGAAATTTTCGACTGACGACAGTTGAGGTGCGTAGCCAAAACGGTGGAAAAATTGAGGGACACGCCATTTCTCTTGGGGTTATACTTCTTTTTTTTTGGTTTCGCTAAGCTGCGACCGTTCAGCAGAAATTGGAACTTTGGGTGAAACGGACTGAATATTTCCCACCAACCGCATTTCGTGCTACTATATTTTTTTCATTTCTTCTATTTTGCTGTTGAATTCGAAAAGTCGGTGGCTTGCATGCAGGAAATGATCAAAAACGGTAGTTTTTGGTAATTTGATTTTATTTGCTCTATAAGTAGTAATTATGAGCGAGTTGGGTTTTTCTTCTTCTTCTTCTTTTGTTTTTGACAGCCGGGGAGACCATTTTTATAGCGGTCGGTTGGAGTTGCCTTACCTATAAGCCTGGTGGAGCGAAACAAGCTCAGATAGTTTGAGGGAATTTCGTTTGATAATGATGGCTTGTGGGAATGAATATGAATGTTCATATGAGGTCGAAGGAAATGAGCAATCATTGAGCTGTGTTAAATTTGTCACGGCATCGAATGAAGAGGTGGTTATCTGTGGAAGGTTTTCTGTGAAGCAATTAATGGTAAATCAATAATGGCTTCCGAATTTGTCCGTAGTCATGTGGGTATTTATTTTGAACTAGCTGAACACGATGCGAGCCTTGCTGCGCTTGCAACTAAATAAAATAACATTTAATAGAACTGGCTCTTTTATAGTTTTTTTTAGGAATTAGTTTTGTTAACATATTTTCGTTTGCTAATGTGTGTAATTTCTGCAAAAAAAATCGTAGGTACATCTTCAAACTACGCCATATCCTGTCAGTTTGATCGTAATTTCTCTTGCATAACCTTAGATTAACTTCTTGTGCACATTAATTCTCATGTTTGGTTAAAATTACTGTTTCATTTGTATGAGAGCACTCCATCTCCTCCATAGAAGGGAGGGGTCTCAAACCACCATCGAAAAAAATCCTGCCTCCAAAAACTCCCACATGCCAAATTTGGTTTCATTTGCTTGATTAGTTCTCGAGTTATGAAGAAATTTGTGTTTCATTTGTACGAGAGCCCCCTTTCAGAGAGTGGAGGGATCTCAAACCACCATAAAAAAATACAAGGAATAGCCCAAGGGGTGAGTCGCTGAGAACAGTGTGCCAGGCACGCCGTTGTAGAAAATTTTACACCATAACGGAACATGTGTGGCACTCTGTGGCACACTTTTGACATTTGTACTTTTTAAAGATATAACCACAGAGAACAGACGTTGATGCCCATATACCTTTTCTTGAAAAATGTGTGCAAAAGTTAATATGGGCAGCAGGTATAAGAAGCAAGTGCAGAGAAAAACAAACTAAATTTTTAAGGTTATAGGGTAGGCTTTCTATTGATAAACATTTACATGACAGTTATCCCACAACTGCAGCGCCGCCTACCAGGAGCATAACGACATACATTTGAAATGACGGTTAAAAGTTTTACACAAGTAGCAGACCGAAGATGAACGTCTGTTCTCTGTGATATAACCTAGCAGCCCTGGAAAATTGTTACGATGTAAGTTTTTCTGTGATTGCTTCGCAACACAAAACACAAATTTAAAATCCGTGACATGATATCGCTTTGCAGCTCCAATTAAAGGCACATTGTTGTAGCTAATTGGAGACGATTTACGGAACTATCAACCTCTACATTCGATTTGAAAAAGCAAAACCTCTGCAGCCTGCTGCTGGCTTAGCTAATCATCGAGAAGATCCTCCCGATGAAGACATGACGACATGAGGACATGCGGAACATGGCGCAGAGAACTGATGTCCTCGTGGATCCAGCCAATATCATGCGTATAAAAGGTTTTAAGTATTTTCTCAATACCACAACCGTCACATCGGCTACTGCTTGCCTGACCATGCAGAGAAATAAATACAACTACTCAGATATCATCTCTTGTGATCGTTAAATGATATTCGAAATGATTCGAGTGGAAAAGAGACCATGCAAGAAAAAAGAATTAAGGAATATTATGATGGAATGTAGAAAATACGCATTACATTAAACGGTTACAATTAACCACTATTACAGATTACCGATATTATTACAGATGATTTGAATGCTGTGGATGATACAATACATGACCAAGTTGTGGTATTTCAGAAACCAATTTCGGGATTTACGAATAATTATGAGACGCGAAACTTCAATTAAAAACGCGAATAAAGTTTCACTAAAAATCAAACACGTCTTTATTCTTTGGCTTTTCACATTAGAACAACGTACATATATATTTAGGTAAAGGAATGTCAATGCGGTACAAAGTAAATGCAACCAAGGTATATTGACTTGCTCAAAAACATTTTACAAGATAGAAGTCTCTACACCTCCTCTCAAGTCAACCAATCCTAATCCCTGTCGGTGTTGTACGAACAATGTCTTGCCTAAGGCTTTAGTTAATGTGTCTGCAACCTGCTTGTGTGACGGAATTCTCTCTAGCTTCAAAATCTTCGTTCTAACCTTCTCTCGTAGAAAATGATATCGAAAATCATAATGCTTCGGTCGACGTGTCTCAGGATTCTCCGAAACGCTGATGCAGCCAGAATTATCCTCAAGCACCGTCACTGGAAGCTGAACTTGAAGACTCAAATCATCCATGACCTTCAGTAACCACAACACTTCCTTTGCGGCATCGCAGGCTGCTACGTATTCAGCTTCACAGCTGAAGAGGGCCACAATAGCCTGTTTGCGGCTGCACCGCTGCACAACGTTACCATACACCTTGATGAGGGAAGCCAGTAGTTGACTTCCGATCCACTAGATCGTTGGCCCAATCGGCGTCAACGTAACAGCTGAGAGCAGGATCATCTTTATGTTTACTGTAGAGTAGTCCAACGTTTATTGTACCATTCAGATAACGCAAGACTCTTTTCAAGCACTGCCAATGCTCCTGTGTTGGGGTCTCCTGGAAACGGGCTAAGTACGTCAACGAAAAGCATATATCCGGCCGAGTACCCGACATAAGATACATAAGACTACCGACAAGTTCACGGTAAGGTTGTTCGACTTTGTCTTCTTTCATACCAGGTTTCAGCTTCAAGTTCTGTTCCATTGGAGTCACAGCAGAATTGCATCCAGTCATACCGAATTTGGCCAACAAACGTTCGGTATACAACCCTTGGTCGATCTGCAACACCGTTCTCTGAATTTATACGGATGCGAAGTCCCATGAAATGTCGCGGTTCTCCGAGGTCCGTCATCCGAAACTCTATTGCAAGACTGTCACGAACCTCGTCAACACTCGCTGTAGAACTACCACACAGTAACATGTCGTCTACATATATTACCAAGTATACACAGCTCCTATAGTACAGGCATACATCCGCTGATGACTGTCGGAATCCCAAGCTGGTGATGAAGTCATGAAATCTATCATTCCAGCATTTCGGACTCTGCTTCAAACCATGCAAAGAGCGACGCAACTTCAGGATGTATCCCGGTTTCATAATTGTTCCATCCGGTGGGTGCATGTAGACATCTTCCTTAAGGATTCCATTCAGAAAAGCGGTTTTGACGTCAAGGTGTCGGAAGTGGTAGCCATTCTGCACTCCAAGAGCCAATACAAACCGTATGGTAGGAAGCCGAGCCACCGGTGCATACGATTCCACGAAATCGACTCCACGCTTTTGTAGAAATCCCCGTGCCATGTTCTGTTCAACTCCAAAGCTTCCATCTCGGACTGACCGGCTTGCATCCACTGAGCTTCATCCTTTCGACCACGAATATCCTGATACGATTCTGGAGCATCCGACAAAAATGATTCAAGTGCCATCGCAACATTCGCAGAAATATCGTACTCTCCGTTTCTCATCCAAAAAGGCGGTCGACGAATGCGTACTGGATTCTGACGAATTTCTAGCGAGTCCTCCTCTGCGTCCTGTGCGTTCTTCGAGAAATCTTCGCCCGTATCATCCGACATGCTCCCAACAGACATAAATTCATCCGGTTCTTGGTTGGCCTTTCCAGTATCTTTTTCAGCTTCAACATCACTCACATCAACAAGAAGTGGTACCTCGTGAACTTCTTCTTTAGGTACGCATTTTGAAAGTTCGTTGAATTTTACAATACGAGAGCAAACAATTTTCTGTTTCTTAATATTCCACAGCCTCCAGCAGTTCACTCCGTAGCCAAGGAATACACATTCAACCGCGCGGTCGTCAAGTTTCTTCCTGTGGCTCTCTGGTACCGTTGCGAACGCCTGGCAACCAAAGATCCTAAGGTTCGAAAGATCCGGCTTCCTCAAAAACCATGCTTCATATGGTGTCTTTCCCAGCACAGCGCGAGTCGGACTCCGATTAGTGAGATATACAGCGGTATTTAGTGCTTCACCCCACAGCCTTTTGTCAAGGCCAGCGTCTACTAACAGCGCACGAGTTTTATCACAGAGAGTGCGATTAATTCGTTCGGCGTTTAACTCTGGCGTGTACGGTGGAACAAACTCCAACATGATCCCCTCAGTCACACAGAACGCCTTCATATCCTTGCTGCGGTACTCTCCGCCGTTGTCACATCGAAGTCGCTTCACCTTGGTCTCAAAATGCGTCATTGCCATTGCGTGGAACTCCTTGAGCTTCGAGAATGCTTCATCCTTAGCCTTCATCAGATACACAACAACCATGTGCGTCCAATCGTCGGTAAACGTGATAATGTACTTATATCCATCGTAGGTGGTGGGAGTAATCGGACCGCACACGTCACTGTACACTAACTCAAGCGGTTTCGTGGCTCTAGTTCACGTACCACCGATGTGTGCTTTCGTCTGCTTGGCACGCGCGCAGTCCTCACAGAAATTCAGTTCTTCCGACAACAAAACTCCAACACCGGTGACCATGTCTCTTCCAACCAAAGCACAAACTTTCTTCATGCTGAGATGTCCTAAACGGCGATGCCATAGGGAATTTACGTTCACTTCTGCTATAGCCACATTCGCAGACTATTGCCGCTGCACTTGTATCCTTAGCCAGTAGATGCCGTTCTTCACAACGGCTCGAGCAAATATCTCTCCGTCTCTCGAAATACTTGCACCTTTCTTATCAAAGACGACCTTGTTGCCACGTTCCACCAACTTCTGCACCGATAACAAGTTATCTCGGCATTCCGGAACATAAATCACATCTTGCAGAGTGACCTTTATATCCTCCTCTCCATCCGCTATGCGACCGAATATGTGTCCACCCACAGTGCCGCACATTTTAACTCCGTCCATAGCGATGGCAATTTGAAACGGTGACTTCAACTTCGCCACGCCAGAGAGCACCGTTACATCGTTCACCAAGTGTTGTGAGCACCCCGAGTCGAGAATGAAGCAAACTTCACTCACCTGAGGGGAACTGGAATCATGAGCTGCCATGGCAAATGCCCTTTCTTCACTCTTGACAACTGCTGCTCTACCGTCCGTATCATCGTTCCGCTTTTTCGGGCAAGCCGCCTGCAGATGCTGTTCGGTAATCCCTCCTCTGACGCTTTACTACTCATGCGAATTTCCTCCTCCAGTAAGATTGATTTCGTCTTCGTCAGGGTTAGATCTGCTTCGTCCATAGTCTGCAATGCAGCAATCACAGGCCGATATTTCTCTGGCAATAGCATCAACAATCGCACCACCTTATCAATCTCGTCGAACTGTTTCCCAACGTCACGCAATTCTCGGATGATTTTGTCGAAGCGCATAAAGAACGATTGCAGTGTTTCGTCGTTGCGAAATTTGAGGTTATGTAGCTCCGTTTCCAGCAATAAACGCTTGGCTACACTCGATTGGTTGAAGGTAGTTTTCAAAATACCCCACACATCGAAAACTGTGGTACAGTCGCGAGTCATGTCCAGAAGATCGTCGTGGATACACCGTATGACCAAGCTTTTTGCCTTTTTGTCATCTCGCTTCCACTCATCATCTGGATCCTGTGGCTGTTCTCCCTTCACATGCTCGAGCAATCCTTTCTCGTCGAGAATAACCTCCATTCGATAGCTTCATTCTGCATAACCGGCTCCTCCAAACTGCTTAATTCCGATACGTTCACTGCTATCCTCGGCCATTTTCGTGCGGGCCCATAACTTGTGGTATTTCAGAAACCAATTCCGGGATTTACGAATAATTATGAGACGCGAAACTTCAATTAAAAACGCGAATAAAGTTTTACTAAATATCGAACACGTCTTTATTCTTTGACTTTTCACATTAGAACAACGTACATATATATTTAGGTAAAGGAATGTCAATGCGGTACAAAGTAAATGCAACCAAGGTATATTGACTTGCTCAAAAACATTTTACAAGATAGAAGTCTCTACACAAGTCCACTGTAACCAATTCTGTGATCAAGGTTCAAATAGCTTTGGAAAACCTTCTGAGGAAGTCATCAAGAACCAATCTTCTAAGATCTACAGTTTCCGAATTAATGTGCCATTTTGATTTGAATAGATAAGCGGGTAACATTAAGCCAGTTAAAGGGTGTTATAGCGTGAAGTTGCGTCTCATTCATTCTTTTCGCAAGCGTACGAGAACTGCTGAGAAAGAGGATATATTAGTATTAAATATACAACAGTTTATAAGTATTCTCGCTCTCACTTCCAGCGATTAGCATCTTGAACTCCATTCTTTATCCATCCTTCACTGAAAGCTGTTATCTCAACATAACAGCATAAATAACGTGGTTTCCGCAACAAAAACATTGACCAAAACCCAAATCGAAAGCAAAAGTTTGGCAGAGCAAAACAAATCATTCACCTGGTTACTATGCGTAGCCAAAACATAACGATTGGACTGTCAAATTACCGTGGCACACATGAGCACCTATTGGCACCGCGATCGGAACATCAGGACTCATTGTAACGCTTAGAAGCACACTAAAAAAAATGGGCACAAGAGATATTGTGTTGAGCGACTCCCCCTTGGGATAGCCTAATGAGGTTATACTGCATGTGCATACTTGAAGGCGATTTCCAGAAACCACGTGTGTGACGATGGGTGAAAAAAAGGCTTAAGATTTATGAACTTTTCAATAGTATGTGGCTCGAAATCCACAATGTTATGGAATTGATGCGAAAAGATATTTTCGATCGAGTGGTGCAAAATTTTGAAAGTCTTTTGAGAAACGACTGAGATATTAACGCTCAAAGCCTGATCACTTTTCGTGACGGTCCCAATACGAGATTTTTAAATTGTATCCCAGTTTAGAAAACAAAGACGTAGTCCTACACAGCAAAAAAATATGAAAATTAAACGTGATTGAAACCGACCTCATTTGAAAAATACATCAATGTATTTCCAAACGAAAATTGAATTTTCAATTTAAATTCGTACACAATGACCGAGCAGTGAAAACGATAGAAAAACGTATGCATCTACAGTGAAATATGCGCCACAATGTATGTTTAAATCGTGCTGTAGAAATACATTGAAGCTCTCTGTTTTTTCAAGTAATAGAAAGTGAAGTTTACATGAACGTGTAGATGTGTATGTTTATTCACTTAAGCCAATTAATCATAGCGCTCGCTTCTTTTGTTGCCTCGCAAGATGGCGGGTACTCACCAACAGCAAATAAAGTTATTAGACATTTCTGCGCAGATGCTAGATTTTAAATTGTTTAGAAAATAAATCTGGCTGATATACCTGAGTGAAAATAAAAACCTGTTCAAGGTGTGACACTGTTGTTGTTTTTGGAAAGATCAATATTAATGGTGATTAAGCAACATCAAGCGCAACTCAGCGAGACAGAATTAATGAAAAAGAAATCGTTGAGGCCAAGTAAATTTATTGAAAAGTGTTTGTTTTTCCGGTGATTTTGAACAACAAACTCCTTTTTACGAAACGCACAGGACACATTTTGGCACAAAAAATGGCAAGATTATTTCAGGCCAAATATTCAAAAATTCAATCCAGTTGAAAATTACATGAGGGCCTTCAAGTCGTGTAAAATTAAAGTCATTCGTATTTTTTTATTCCTATAATTTATTTTCGACTGTAGTTTTAAATCTTTTTGCATGCTCCAGTTATGTGCATGAAATTCAATTGAAAATTACAAAAAATATTAACTGTGTACGGCACAAAAATCCTGCCTTCAAAAACCCCTAGATGCCAAATGTGGTTCCATTTGCTTGATTTTTTTTTTCCTCTGTTCGGGACATAAACCACTGAGACCAGTAATTTGATCTATTGTAGTATATCCCGTGTCCTTTGTTTAGTGCATGTCGATTAACCTCATCACTATTGAGAAATGACGAGGTATTCGGTGTTGTTATAGTTGTCATTGTTTAGTTTTAGTGTGGCAATGAATCAAATTTTATTGAAAGTTTCCGCTATTTATACCCTTGAGGAGTGAGAGCACTCTTCAAAGGCGCGCCCCTTTATCAGTCAAAATCAGATTCATTGCAAAGAAAACAAACTATGACTCCGATACTGACCATGCATCAGAACCCTAGTCATAACCAATTCAAACTATAGAACATCAAATAGACAATGAGAATTCACATAAATGAAGACTAACCATGTTTTACTTATTCTAAGCTCATCCTCGCACAATTGCAAAACGAGTATTGTTACTTTTCATAAGACATAAAATGTAACAAGGACTAAAATATGTTCCTTTGGCTACAAATAACAAATATGTTCCCTAGTTTGAATTAATCCAGACTAGGGTTCGGTGGTAGATCTGATACCCCGTAACGCACCACGAAAAGGTGATCTACCAGCGTTACGGGTCATTTGCTTGATTAGTTCTCGAGTTATACAGAAAATTGTGTTTGATCTGTACGGGAATCCCCTTTCAGACAGGGGAGAGGTCTTGAACCATCATAAGTACCTTCTTCGGCCCCAAAAAACCCCTGCATAAAAACTTCATAACAGTAGGGATGATTCTCATGTTTCGCTTAAATTTTTGTTTCATTTGTCCTTCCTTCCAGAAGGCGGAGGGGTCTCAAACCACCGTAGAAACATTTCGCGCTTTAACAAACTTCAACACGCCAAATTTGGTTCCATTTTCTTGATTAGAACTTGAGATGCGCATAAATTCATTTGTATGGGAACCCCCAAATAAAGATGGAGTCTCAAACCACCAGAGAAAAAATAAACTAACTTTCAAAAACCCTCACATGTCGACTTTGGTTTCATTTGCTTGATTAGCTCTCGAGCTATACATAAATTTGTGTTTCATTTGTTTCTACCCCCCCCCCCCCCTTCCAGGCGGGGTAGCAGTCTCGAACCATCATAAGAAACTTCTTTGGCCCCAAAAACCCTTGCACACAATACGGACAATTCCGATAATTCCGATTATTCTGAATAATACGGAACCTCTGCACAGTACGGATAATTCTCATGTTTGGATTAAATTTGTGTTTCATTTTTATGAGACATCCCCCCCCCCCCCTCTTTATTAGTTCTCGGGTTATTCAGAAATTTTGGTTTCATGTGTATGAGTGCCTCCCTTATAGAGAGGAGAGGGGTCTCGAATCAACATAAAAACATTTCTTGCATCTAAAAATCCACACAAGCCTACTTTGGTTCCATTTGCTTGATTAGTTCTTGAGTTATGCAGGTATTTGTGTCTCATTTGTATAAGAGCCCCCTCTTTCAGAGAAAGGAGGGATCTCTTCCCGGATAAAAATAACCATACAATTACAATACAATAATATAAAAAAAACCTTAAAATCTATTTCCGACCATTATTGCTCGTGAATCACATAAATGAAATATGCATATTGTCATTACAATAGATCTACAATTCACTCCATATGCCAGGATTTTCAACAATTGTGAAACAATACAATTAATAGTAACTGACTCAAATTTGTTAGGAAAATAATGATTTTTTCTATAGTTAAGATACATAACAACCCCCCTTTTCTATTGTTGATGTCTCAATTTACATTAGATTCTATTGTGAGAACAATAACACTTATTGCCAGGTTATCGTTGTGAACAATGCTATTAATTGTACATACTATAGATTCTATTGTATGATTACAAAACCTTTAATTGTAAACCTTTGAGAATTTTTTATTCGGGTTAGTATCATATGAACCTTTCCCGTCCCCAAAAACCCCTCCATACAAAATGTCATGTGATCTGTTCAGTAGTTTTCGAGTCTTTAAAGTTCAGACAGACAGACAGACAGAAATACATTTTTATATGTATAGACAGTAAAGAGTGCGTCTCTTGCGTTCGCGTAAATGGGAGTTGACGCTGACTTTATGAATGCCGAGCGTGACATACCTACAGTGCGCGAAGTAATTATACCGTACAATTAGTGTTTGAATTCAACTGTGTTGCAATAGTGTAGATTTAAATCATCAATTGAGGTTTTCTATTTAATTGTGTTGCTGTCAGATAATAGTGCAAACGGTTGTTTGTTTACGCGAGTTAGCAACCAAGCTACTCAGCTGCAATGCTGACCTGGCGTTGCACCTTGGAACGGCAACCGAGGACGTTAAAAAATGGGTAGCAACAATCTTGCTACACTGGGCATTTCATCGACGGCGGCGACGAACGGAATTTGAACGATGCCACCATCGCACAGTGGTCGGAGATGGTCAAATCACGCTATCTATGTATTTTTCAAATGAGGTCGGTATCCAAAAAGTGTCTGTAGACGAATTGTTCACATATGTGTTGCGCATAGCTTGGTATCTTTAAAAAAAATTCATCACCTACTATGAACAAAATAAAAAAACCAACTTATTTTCCTTTACAGATAGAAAGATATTTTCTTGGGCAAAGTTGTAGATCTACTCAAAATATGAAACTTTGTTGAAAACAAAAAAAATCTATATCAAGTAGTTTTGGAGATATAAGTCATTTTTGGTGACAACCCCTTTAAAATTAGTTTATCTTCCCTAACTTATCATATATACATTTTTTATGCAAACTATGATTTGAACTAATGTAAACAACGTAAAATCACATGTTTTGGTGAAGGAAACATGAAGATCAATGCATTTGTTGAAAAGTTAGAGCACTTTTTAACTTCATTTTACCGCAATTTTGACTGTATATAAGGAAGAAGGTGGCAAACCGGGAACCAAGAAAAGTTACTTTTACTGAAACTTAGACTTGGTTCTTCAAACTATTGAAGGTTTGATTAGCGCCAATTCATAAATGGCTAAGTACGATCACGTTGAATGATTGCATGTTTTTGACTTTTTCTATACAAGAACGAGCAAGTCACCTTAATTTTGCAAAGCAGCTTGAGAGGTTTGTAGGGAAAAATATGAAAGGGGCTATTCATAAACCACGTAGACTTTTCTGGTGGGAGGGGGTGTTGGTCAAAGTCTACACTCCATACAAAATTTCAAAAAATTGTATGGAGAAAAGTCTACGAGGCAGCCTTTTGTTATAGTTATTTCAGAATATATTCAGTTCGTGCGCGATTAATACGTAGTGTGTTTGTCAAATCATACGAAAACAGCTGAGCTTTCAATCAAAATGGCTTCAGCTAACGCAGGTAGGCTTGTATTAGAAAATAACATTCTTAATACAGGTCCATTTTTATATTTTTTAAACCTCTGATGAAAATTTTTGGAGTTTTTCTAGTTCCAGTTGTAAAACGGGAAATATTCTCGATTTGGCGGAAAGTCAAGGGAGATTTATCGATCAAAAGTCTTGAAATATACAACTTTATTATTCGTTCGCATAAAACACTATGCCCGAAGTTGCAAAGGAAGTTGAAGAATTTGTCCATTACTTGAGCAAATGGTTCGATGAAATGTGGTTAAATCATAATAGGACGCCGAGCAAAGGGTTGGCGGCATATGTACGTTTTATGGATGAATCGTTTGAATTGCCACTCCATATGTTGGAGCAGTTGCCATCCAGCTCAGGTTCAAGCTCGGAGCGTGGCATAAACCACTTTCTTTTAAGGATAGTTCTTAAATCGTTAAGCGAAGGAAAACGATGGACCTTTGTACAAATTACGACACAGAAGAACTGCTTTATGCTGCTCAAATTAAATTCAACAATGCTGGGCAAAAAAGTGTTACACAATCATTGTTACTGGAAGCGGAATTCAGTCCTTATGATGTGCCTTATCATATTAACTAGATAAAACCCAAAGCTATTGTTCTATACAGTGCGCTTGATGCTGTGTGTGTGTGAACTATTAACTTGAGCCCGAGTAAATATGATTATAATCAATTGTGAACACAAGCCAGGACCCGAAACTGTGACCCTTACCCCAGCTATGACAGAGTTCTAACTGCTAAGAAAACCTGCTTTTTCCAGATCGAGGAAACTGTAGCTGAAATTCAGCTACAAGCGCTTCTAGATCACACTGACCAGCGGATTTTGGAAGCAACTCCATTAGACGATTATTCGGACTCGGACCTAATGAACGCTATCCTCACAGTGAAATGGAAGTACCGGCCACAGTCAATATAAACAAAAGTTCGCTGATGATGAAGATAGTACCAAAACGGACGCAAACATCTTCTTCATCGCTCCAGTCAGGGCTGAAATTGGGTCCAACATTTTATTTCAAAACTCTATCCTATATCTAATAACTGTTACCGATCTTTTGAATATTTTCTTCGCGTGGGCTATAAGTTGGAAGTGAAAAAATGGCGTTGCAGGGGACCTGACTTAGAAAAAGTTAAGGACCGCAAGCAAATTATCCAGCAGCAATTCAAACAAAAACTAGGACTAATCGTTGACATGCCACGTGGTAATGGAGCAGGCACGTCAAATGACGGGAACATAGCGTGACGGTTTTTTGAGAATACTGAAGTTTCTGCAGAGATTTTGGGTATGGACGAGGAGGCAATCAAACGGTGCTCATCAATATTACAGGTTATTTCTTCTGCAAGGGAAATTCATTCGTTCAAGTTCAAAAACTATTGTCTAGAAACTGCTCGGTTTTTGGTATCCGCATATCCTTGGTTTTATTTGCCCGCTACTGTCCATAAAATATTGATGCACGGTGCCGATGTAATTCTTCATTTTAGTGTTCCTATCGGACAATTGTCTGAAGAAGCGCAAAAATCGCTTAATAAAGTAACAAAAAGGTTCAGGCTAGAACACACCCGGAAAACATCACGAGCTATTACAAACGGTGATCTTATTCTTGGAGTATTGGTTTCTTCAGACCCACTTATTGCCAGTTTGAGGGCAAAGTCCCCAAAAAAGGACAAGGAGTTTTCCGAAAATGCAAAGTATAAGCTAGATTTTTTGTACAGTGAACACGATACAGATGATAAATAAAAATTATTGATATGTTGACGTTATGATTCAATTAATGTACAATATACAGGAACAGTTCGCTAACTGGGCCAACTGAATAGCCCAGTTAGCGGATGCTGCTCGTTATCTGGGTTGTCATTTCAGATGTAAATAAATTTCGAGGGGGCGTTCGATCAGAATTCGGTTTAGATACAGCATTGCACAATACATACATCAAATAATGTTTTTATGCCTTATGCGTTATTGCGATGTAGCTTATCTGCACCCCATTGTGCAAAATGTTTGACTTTGTTTTTATGGAATTGCGACTCAATTTCGTACATTTTAGCAATTTTTTAATCCTCTACGAAACTTATTTACTTGTTTTTTAGCGAACGCCCAGTTAAATAGCACCCAGTTAACGAACAGTTACTGTATTGTATTGTTTTGAAATACGCAGTAGCAAAACAATTGTGTTATTTGTCGAATAAAAGAAAAATACTCCAAACGAAATGAAATACACTTCCACACAATTTCCCATACAAACACCTTTGAATACCCCAAAAACATGTCTTTACTGATTATGACTATATTTGATCATATCTGGTTCTCAAATGTGCAAGCAGCATTGCAAAATTTAGGTAACTTGCTCATTCCTGTATAGAAAAAAGTCAAAAACATGCAATCATTCAACGTGATCGTACTTAGCCATTTATGAATTGGCGCTAATCAAACCTTCAATAGTTTGAAGAACCAAGTCTAAGTTTCAGTAAAAGTAACTTTTCTTGGTTCCCGGTTTGCCACCTTCTTCCTTATATACAGTCAAAATTGCGGTAAAATGAAGTTAAAAAGTGCTCTAACTGTTCAACAAATGCATTGATCTTCATGTTTCCTTCACCAAAACATGTGATTTGACGTTGTTTACATTAGTTCAAATCATAGTTTGCATAAAAAATGTATATATGATAAGTTAGGGAAGAAAAACTAATTTTAAAGGGGTTGTCACCAAAAATGACTTATATCTCCAAAACTACTTGATATAGATTTTTTTTGTTTTCAACAAAGTTTCATATTTTGAGTAGATCTACAACTTTGCCCAAGAAAATATCGTTCTGTCTATTAAGGAAACTAAGTTATTTTTTTTTATTTTTTTCATAGTAGGCGATGAATTTTTTTTAAAGATACCAAGCTATGCGCAACACATATGTCAACAATTCGTCTACAGACACTTTTTGGATAAAGTTAATATTAAAGGCGCTATACAATTAAGTTCGTGATTTGACCATCTCCGACCACTGTGCATCGCGAGGATTGCGGAATCAGCAGCTTGAACTGTAGTTAGGGTTTAATTTATAACAACCCGGTGCGAGTCTTGCTAAGCTTGTAACTAAATGAATAAACTTTTATACAACTGGCGCATTTACGTTTTTTAGGAATGATTTTTGTTAAAATATGTTTGTTGGTTAATGTGTGTAATTTCTGCAAAATAACACGTAGGTGTGTGCTATTAATTTTTAATGTAAATCTCGGATGGTTAGTTTCTACCATGGATTTTATTTCTGGGTTTAAACATTTCACAGACAAAACATTTCAAACTTCACCGTATCCTTTCAGTTTTGACGTAATTTTCCCTAGCATAACCCTTTGCATTAACTTCTTTTTGTAATGTATCACTGAGAGTAACACAAACATCCCCCATTCTTGACTAAAAAGGACTTCAAACTTCTATCAGAACATGTTGCCTACCCGAGAAATACACATATTGTGTTTAATTTCCCTGGATAGTTTTTATGTTTTATTGAAATTTATGTTTTATTATTATGAGAGCACTTCCTCCCTTCCAAAGAGTTATGCAAAAATTAGTGGTTCATTTGTATGGGAGCCTACCTTTTCAGACGGCGAAGAATCTCGAATCATTATAAGAACGTTCTCCGACGCACTAATTTGCATAACAGAGTGAACCAATTTGCGTTTCATTGGTATGATCCCCCCTCCTCCCGCTTCCAAAAAGGGGAGGAGTCTCGGACCACCGTAGAAACATTGATTGCCTCCATAAACCTCCACACGCCAAATTTGGTTCCATTTGCTTAATTAGCTCTCGATTTATACAGAAATTTGTGATTAATTTGTATGCAAGCCCCCCCCCCCCCCCCCCCCTGTTCGGTCTCAAACCATTAGAAAAACCTTCTCCAACCCCAAAAATCCCTGCCTACAAAGATCATAACAGTAGGGATAATTCTCATTTTTGGTTGCCAGAGAAAGAAGGGGTCTCAAACCACCATAGAAACATTTCTCGCTTTCAAAATCTTCCACATCCAAATTTGGCTCCGTTTGCTTGATTAATTCTCGAGTTTTGCAGAACAAAAAATATTTTTCATTTATATGACAGCCATCCTTTCCTGATCCTCAAACCACCATAGAAACATTTTTTTGTCTCCAAAAATCCCCACATGCCGAATTTGATTCCATTTGCTTGATTAGTTCTCAAGCTATGGTCGAAGGGGTGCTTCGTCCTACCCCGCAGTGGGATGTTAGGCAAAAATGTCGTTGGTTCGAGTACCACTGTACACATGCCGTTTTCGCTCAATTTTCCTAAAACATCTGTTACATTTCCAAGCCTGCCGCACACTAGCGGAACTATCAAAACTTTCTCTTCATATCTTTCATTCTAGCCAAAAACATTGTTGTTCACTCTTGGTGCCTCATGGTGATGAGCGAACATCTCCTTCTACATCATAATCGTTACTCCTCGCACGGAGAATATATAACATAACAATAAATGTATTATTCTGTCTGTTTATTTGGTTCGCAGATCATAGTCGTTCAATAATAGAATCGAAAAGTCTGAAGTCAACGTTAGGAATCACCTAGTAATCCTCAGAGAAAAGAGATATGCGATGATGATTTTACACCTCCGCGGTTAGTGAAAAACTTTGTTATACACTTCATAGTTCATAATTTTAAAAATACACATAATAAATCTCTTGTACATCATAATTGTAAACAACAATGGGAGCTGACACCGAGGAAGTCACACACAAAGCTATAACATATTACTCTGCGGATGTGTTGGCAGCCTTTGTAAACAAAACGAACACTATTGCCAAACCGTCGGATTGAATTTCCGCCTAACTCTGTACTCTTTTTTGTTTTTTTTTTATAGAGTGACATTCCGCTCACCCCCACACCAAAGAGCTCTAGGCTGACCTTCCTGGTAGTGGACATTCTAAAATCCACCATAAACTTAACAAAAATTACACAAAATTTTTCAATGGTTGACACAATATTTAAATTTGAATGAACAAAGGGACTAAACAAAAAACCAAAACAATGTGTGTGCTTCTAGTGGGTTTAAACCCCTTTAAAAGAAACACCGCTCAATAAAATATATCAATTACAAAACATGCATACATAGAAGAGATTTGACGAGAAAAAAAAAATTCATTACATTCAATGACGGTTGAGAAAAAAAAAAAAGAAAACCTTATCAGAATAAGAGTAAAAAAACAAAAACAAAGATAAAAACATCAAATTAACAATTGAACAATTCGCTCCAGCAAGAAGTGTTTTATCTTTGTTTTGAAAGAGGAAGTATTTGTTATTTGTTGAAGATCTCTTGGTAAGATATTATATCTAGTGGGACCTATAAATGAAATCCGTTTTTGACTAAAAACCGAATGCGCGTGGGATCTCGAAAGATGATTAATTTGCCTGGTATTGTGAATCCGAGGTGATGCATCCATAGCTAGGTTATGTAGCCGTTGCGGGTTATGTAGAATATTATGAACCATTAACAAGGTTTGTTCTTCACATAACACAAGAATTGGTAAAATTTTGTTAGCGAAATCGGTGTACAATTGAGCTGTAGGATATAAGAATGGTAATTTATAAATAATCTTACTCTGAGGATTACTGAACCCTACGCGTGGACAAAACTTCGAAACAATCTGAGACCCTTCGGCCCAAACTGTACGACAATAAAAAAATTCTCCCAGTGTGTCTATGATAGTTATGTAGTGTTAATGCCTGTATTTGGTTGTGGTTCTGTGCGTCGTTAGAATTGAGTAAGAAAAGTAAAATTCATGAATATTATTTAATACTCTAAAATGATCTACCGATGGTACACTTTCCCCGGTATACCCTATTTAATTTTCTCACTGAAAACACCTGATCTCTGCGTATAACCCTTATTTGAAACATTTCAAAAATAACTCTCTGATTGGTGTATTCGCTCTCCGTTTGCAAATTCAAGCGTTATGGCTTACCTCTTACCATGTTTATCCCATAGAATACGGCCAATTAAACTAACTCAAAAATCTGTCCGGAAATTTCCCATATTATATAATACTCAGATATAAGTGGGTCGAAACT
Organism: Aedes japonicus; assembly: GCA_034211315.2. Classification (NCBI taxonomy): domain Eukaryota; kingdom Metazoa; phylum Arthropoda; class Insecta; order Diptera; family Culicidae; genus Aedes; species Aedes japonicus. Next base: position 42,393 of record JASCZW010007690.1, read on the forward strand.
TTCGAAAACTTCTAATTCTTTTTTTCTAGTGTAAAAAATAACTGCAAAATCTTAACCCTAAATGAAAACATTAGTACTATCACATTTAAAAGAGAAGTGCCTGTATCCAGCATTATACCGTTGCACATGAACGGCATTTGACTTGTAGGGAACTTATAATTTCTCGACTGGGTGGTACGGTCTACACGTCCAATAGTCCAATCTGATCGCTTTTACAGTTCAACTTGATCGAACCACAATCAACAAGCCAGGCGTTTACTTAGAACAGAAACTTTCGTTAGAAAGTTCACCCAGCTTTGCGTAAGTGCGTTTAAGAATCCTATAAGAAATCATTCTTTCCGTACACGCTCAAAACAGCCTCGCTTTCATATGTGTTACTGTCCCTTTTTTCTCACCGTTAAGTAACTCAATTATCGGAAAAAGTGGAATAACCTAAATTATGAGTTTTTCCACTTTTTACAAAAATTGAGTAATTCTTCCGTGAGAAAAAAAGGACAGTGATACAAATGAAAGTATTGAGGAATCCAACTTGAAAAGCGAAGAAGACACCGAGTGGTGATAAATCTGACAGCTCCCATGTTTAAGTATAGACCAAAACTTTTAAAATGCTTCTAGAAAATTCAAATGAATTTCTAATTAAAAGCAGTTTGTTGTATGATGTAAGAAAAATCCAAAACATCTCAATAAAGACATATTCAGCAAAGTAAGAGTAATATTAATATAATGGCCCCATTGTGCATTTTTGGATTTTTCTTACATAATACAACAAACCGCTTTTAATTAGAATTTCATTTGAATTTTCAAGAAGCATTTAAAAGTTTCGTCCTATATTTTAACATGGGAGCTGTCAGATTTATCACCACTCGGTGTTTTCTTCGCATTTCAAGTTGGATTCCTCAATACTACAACTCTACGTTGAACAAATAAAACTATGGTGTTGTTCCTTTATAAATGTGGTAATAACGTGAAATGCTTTTTTTTCAAGGCTGTTTTCCATCCGGTGTGTTCGACCTAAATCACAAATGAAAAAACCCTGCTTATCAAACGAGTAGGATAATTAAGGCAATCGTCAATTTTTGATGATCTACATTTTCGACACAGTTGTCACTTTGTAGTGTGAAGTGTATCATATTAGATACCGAGTGGTTTTAATTGACCGTGAGCAAGCCGTCAATGAGTAATACTGGTTTGCATCTTCGCTATGGATAATGTACACGGCAAACGTAATATAAGAGAGAGAGAATCATTTCATCACAGTTGGTTGATGGTTGATTTCACGCCACTGGGTAAGGAAAACGTTTTCAAAACTGAGAGTGAAAGTACCCAAAGGTGGGTTCTACTAGTTCTGCAACGTTAATTTCTATTTTATGATTAACCAAACAAACAACAATAGTAAATAGTAAAAAAAAACTTATTGGTTCGAAATTACTCAGCAAGTAAGTTATAACAGAGGAAGCCATTTTATGTTACTTAGATTTCGTACATTTTGTACAGCTAAATAAGCTTAATAATTCTAGATTTCGACTGCGCTGCGATGTAAAGTGCAAAATAACCTAATTCCTTGTTTAAAATACGCTACTGTCATGTTCACATCGGGCACTAAATGTTTGGGTACTTCAATTCATAGATTAGAATAATAATTCTTGAATTTTAAATTCGTATGATTTACTTAATTCGAATGACTTAGATTTGTTTAAAGTTTGACATAAATATATTGAGATTTATATAGGTGGCGAAAGGACTTATAGTGTTTTTAATTGATGCATAAGGGGCATGGCGGGAGAAATAAACTCACCAGCATGAGTTCAAGAACTCAAACTTTACATAATACACCAGGGGATACTTGAATAGACTTCGCTACATTTCTTCCCGATGGGGTTTTAATTTTCTCGGGAAGCACTTTTAGAGCTCTGAAAATTTATTTTCGTAAATTAGCTTTTACTCCTTTCATAAACATAGATTTTGTACATGGAACAAATGTCTTGTAAATTGTACGAAACATTCATATTGCTTATCATCTGGTGAAATTCAACTTTTTAAACAATGCACAAAATGAACTTCGTAAAGCTTTAACGCTTAACAACATTTCTTGCATTTCAGGAACAACCGAATGAAGAACGAATGCTTGTAGTATTTTTCATTTACATAAATATATACACTATTATATAAATATTTCATGGGAACGGGAGGAATCATTAATTTACCCAAAATAAAAAATTATAGCATTTTCAAGAGTTATACTTTCACACTCATTAATCAAGTAGCTTCTCACAAGTCATCATGGCCTAATGAGATCAACCACGGATTCAATATCAGTTCTTAAAAACAAAAAATTCAGGATCGACCCTCGTGTTAGAAACATTAAAAAAAACTGCTTAAACTGATGTTTTGTAATAATAAATTATTTTAGCTTTTTTAAGAAAGTATATACACACTTAGAAGATTTTACAGTATTCGGTAGTTTTTTACCGAACTTTCAAGAGCTGAACGTTCGGTAATCCGATTTACCGGATTTCGGTGAAATTTTACAGTATTCCGGTACAAAAATTACCGGAACTTGTCAAATTTTACCGAAGTCCGTTAATTCGGATTACCGAACTATTCAGCTGTTGAAAGTTCGGTAAAAAGTTACCGAATACTGTAAAATTTTCTTAGTGTGTATGATCAAATGCAACGTTCCAACTATTTGCAAATACTGTAGTTGATCAATTATCTCAGAATTATAATGTTCACTACTCGAGGATTTTCAGAAGCACTTTTGGGCTGCATTACCACGGATCTGGCAACACTAGTATGCTTCTTTCCAAAATAGTGAAGAAGCAGACCAACCCAGGGACCTGGTTGTTAAAGTTAAACATTAGTACCTCAAGGTTTGACAGTGCCCAGGGTAATTGAAGTTTTTTCGTAATCTTTGAATTGTAATGAGAAAATTTTCATAGCAGTTCTTTTTATTTCGGAACGTTAGATCCGCTTACATGCCTCGTTAAAGTTTTTTTTTCCATATTAAACATTAGATCAGAGATCGAATCCAAGCATAAAAAGAGACAAATCTTGAGTACTTTTTTAAACGACGTATCTGATTTTTTTATAAAAGAGGGGAAGTAAGATTCAAAAGATAAATTCTTGAAACACTTAGCACTTCCACACAAACTAGGGCCACAAACATACGTAATAACATTTCCCTAACATGATGGTGATGCTAGTTTCCGTGAGGGTGCTGTGAGTTTTAAGCAATTTACGTTTGAATCTTTGTTTACAAAATCAGATACGTCTGTTTGGAAAAATACTCGAGAAATAACTGAAATATCAGTCACTCAGTCAGCTTCGGCCTTATAAGCCATTCAGCCTAATGGCGATCGGCCTGATGGCATTTGGCTCACAGTCCCATCATCGTTATTTTGGCAGAATAAATAATGAACTCATAGGAATTGAAGAGAGGATGATTGCTGTTGATGCTACTGAAGGACACAAAAATGCGGAAAGTTTACATTTATATCAAAAACATTCTACCACATGCAGTCCATAGTAAAAGTTTTTATTTTGTTCAAGTATCACTCAGGCTCATTATCTTTTTCCAGGCGTTACACTGGTGTAAAAAATCTATCGAAATTCATAAAATTTTCCTTATGAAACTTTATGAGGCCACTGTATTTTGATTTCATAAGGTCATTATAACATCAGAGCCTGCAACTCTGGTTCTCACAGTTAATAGTAGCGATTTTCTTAAGTCATTCTTACCATTTTCATAAAACTGCCTAATGACTGTTGTTTGTACATAATAATCATAGGGTATATGCATGAAATTGCGAAACCGAGTCGCAAGTTATTGTTTTGTTACTCTCGGTGAATCCTTATTTTCCCGATATTTTCGAACTTATATATGGGGTACAGATGTAGAAGAAAAGAAACTATACGACGACATAAATCAATCACTGGAAACCCCCAATTAGGTACTATATGCAATGTATTAAATTTATCATAGTCGCCTTCCTTGGACGTGCTATTTTCTAGCTACAAGTGGTTGATCCAATTTGCATATGTATTGGATGTACGTGAAAACGGTTTCTCCAATTTTGTTATATTTTCGCATTATCTTTCCCATTTCAGTCAGTAATTCAACAATGACCGACAACACGGCCATCATCATGTACACATCCGGCTCATTGGCATATCGAAAGGTTTCCTCATCTCGGTTCTTCTGTCGTATTTTAAATGCATCGGAATCATGAAGAACTTATGTGACATCTTTAATATCTACCCGGACGAAGTGCCGAACGGATTCCTGCCCCTGCACCATGTCTTCGTATTTTAGGCTTAAAGATGTCAAGATGCTTTCTTTCTATTTTAGATAACCCCACCACTCATCCTTCCTCAAGTTTACCTATCATTTCAAATAGGGGTTTGTTGTACGGCAATTCAAAACACCATCGTTGTGTATGTTGGAAACTTTGCCATTGTATTGCTTTTTTTTAAATCCTCCTTACTTTTTCCTAAACAGCATTTTCTTCAAGAACTATCAACTATCAAATTGCTGGGAAGTTACTTTCGCTGTGTTATGAGCGATAGTGCTCCATTGGTGGCTGACAGTCACGCCACGCAGATTTAGCTTGTGCGTTGAAAAAAACCAAGGCTACAGACTGCTTATATAATAATGACAACTTTTTTTTTCAGAATGGCCAATGGATTACAATGTTGTGGGATCATCTTTGGCACCACCAAACCCTACCCGCAAGGGGAGATCATCGTGGAAGGAGTGACTGGAATACCGAGGAGAACTATTTCATAGATGACGGCTAACGGTGGTTTTGAACAGGTGATATCGAAGAATGATGGAGTGGTCAAGATTATCGGTAATAACCCTGTTTGATTCCCACCTTCATTATTATGAATGAAAAATATAAAATTAGTGCTTTCGTCACTTACTGAGTTGCATTGTATTTTTTTCATGAATAGAAATTCCAGTTCAATGCGTTGCGTATTACGAAATAAAAAAAAAAACATTAAATTCCATACTAATGCCTATGCGTACCAAAGAACTAACAAATAAATTTCAGAAGGTTGTATAATGAAACTCAAACATTGCGATAAGTAAATTATTAGGAGTGGCTATGACAAAAAACATAGCATTTCAAAAGGTAATATAATGAAATTCAAACCGTTTTCTTGTGGCTAATTTACATAAGTATATTTAATGAACTTTAAAAGGTTTCTTTTACTAGTGTACTCATTGGAAGTATGTGGGGTTACAAATAGATATCATTTATTGATCGCGTTGTTGAAATCATGTGTCGAACTCATAGATATTATCATTGCTTTTTTATCAGTGTTGCGCTTTGATTCGTTGTGTTGTCAAAATGTTTTGTTTCGTCAAGCACTGTAAATTGAATTTAAGCTGGATTTCACTTCACTACTTATTTGCCCGATTGACCCGTATGAAATAGTATACTTAAGGGTCAGTCAAAATTGTTCCGTTGCGGATGCGTTGCCGTAAATTTGACAGAAAAGCTATGTAAAAACTGTCTAATTCACGCAAACGCATCCGCAACGTATCAACTGTGAGCCAGCCATTACTCTTTTGTGAAAATTTGAGTGAACTTTTCAGGTGAGCAAAACGTTTTGTCTAAATATTAAAAGATGACAAAAATCAGTTATAATTTTTCATGGATGATACTATGCATACTATTGTTTTAACTGATGTGATGTCTGATGTGTGATAATAACCCACCATCAGTGCAAGGATTACCTATGGCTACAGGACTATTCTCAGCAGGTTGTTCTGTGAGAATAGTCTACGTGATGGCTTCTTGTAGCAGGGTCAGCCGATCTCAGTGAGGACCTTCGGAAGACTACGGCCAGAAGGCCGCGTGTCTTCGCATGAAAAGGGACTGGCGACTCCACGAATCCTTGTCCAGTCAACAAATACTTTGACTACCTTAGGCTACCCCCCTAGGGAATCCCCGGTATATAGTTGTTAAAGGAACAGTGGAAATTTTTAACACAAATGATTTATAAAAAAAAATTAAGACAAAAATAAAATTTCACGGCTGTACTAACCTTTAGATTCAATTAAAACACTTAATTTTTGTTCTTATTTGCACTCGTAAATGTACTGGGATATTGCAAATTTCTACTATTCCTAATAAAATAGTTGTGGGCAATAAAATGAGGAAGGATCTCACCAAAAAAAAACTACAATTCAATCTTCAATGTGTAAAAACTGGTGACCTCAAACTAAGGCAATACTGGCGCCGGCCCCGTCCGAATGCAGGTAAGGAAAGGGTAGGAATATGTTGACGTGATACTCGCTTTATTGGAAGCCGAGAACACCTCTGCACTCCCACGAGAAATCACTGGAATTTTGGATAACAAGAGTGGGTAGCAGAAGGGTTCGTTTTAGCTAACGTTAAGTCAAGTGAAATATACGAAAATTAGTACCGATATCCGATTTGAACCGATTTAAACCAACAGTAAGGATGCTGTCCAATAGTAAGCGGCTTATTCAGATCCAGCACGCACACAATTTCTTCGAAAAAAAAAATAGATATCGAGCTATGCCCGATAGTAAAGGCAGTTCGCAACAAAATGTGCCTGAAAAGAGACAAGCATAACGAAAAACAAAACAAAACAAAATAGACAAATAAAATTAAACAGGATATTGAATAGTGTCTTCAAAATTTGGTAGACATTAATTATTCGTTGCTTTGTAAACCAGTTCTCCTCAATGTTCTAGATCTCGGCCAAGTCCTGCTGGACCCGCAGCTGCTGCAGTCAGCACTCGTCCAAGCCGGCCGTCACCGACGTGTCGGAGACCTTCCGGTAGCAGCATGATATCTACGTCTTATAATACGTCTAATAATAGTTCTAGATATTGGCCCTTTATTTCTGCTCAGATTTTCCGTCGTTAATATTCTTCCTCAAACGCCAGCTCAGGTTCGATGCAAGCAGCAGCAGCTATCATGCCGTTTGTTTTGAACGACCAGACAGCAGACCCAAGAATGGACACTTTTTACAATTCTCTTTTTCCACTGCTATTACGTTGCGACCGGACTGAAAAATATCACCAATCGATTCCGAACGACCGTAACTTTATATTTTCAATCTTTTTAATCAAATTTTCGCCCTTTTTCAGCATAAAAATTGCACTTCATTTCACTGCCACTGGGAACCGTGATCCTAGACGTCAGCTTTTTTCGACTCCTCCTCCTGCTAATAATCATCGATTCATTCGCGACAAAGCTGAAAAACACTCTAACTTAATAATTTATGTCTGGATGTCACAATACTATTACTAATAAACAAAACCAAGCTGATGTGAAGACTGTATTCGATGAAATTAGGACACACGCAATTGTTAGAGGGTAAACATTATTGAAATTTCAACTGAATGTATTTCATTGTGTTGTGTCAACTGTGTAATGAGTTTCGTGAAAATTAGTCGAGTGATTTCAGTGATGGCTTCGAATGAAGAAATAGTGCGCCAACAAATTTTGGGCACTCACTTCGAAAACCCAAACGCTTCTCATCGATGCATCGGAAAACAGCTCGGAATCGCACATTCAACCGTATCCAGGAGGTGAGTAACTCAGCCACGTTGTGTTTGTGTTGATCGTGTACGAATGTGTTTCTGGGGTGGCAGAAGGTGTTTTTGTGTTTTCACAAACTACAATCGAAAATTTATGCTTATTGGCAACCATGCACGGTTTAGACGCTTAATACATGCTCACATATGCATCGTCTGAATTACATTTGTGTAAGCGAGAGGGAAACAAACACAAACAATCTGCCCTTCTTAAGATCTCACGATGGCCCGAAACTGTTTTGGCTGGATTTGGCATCTTGCCACTATGCCCGGCCCGTCTTAGACTGGTACAAAGATAATAATGTAGTTTTTGTACCAAAAGACGTCAACCCTCCAAACAGTCCGGAACTTCGCCCAATTGAAAATTTTTGAGCAATCATGAAGGCAAAGCTCGTTAAAACTCCAAAACTGATAGAAAATGAACTTGAACTAAAAAAAGTGTGGTAAAAAGTAAGTAAGCAAGTCGGTCCAAAAATTTGATGAAAGGGGTCAAGGCAAAGGTGCGGGCATTTGGGTTGGGAGAAGAGGTTCAATAAGCCAATGATGTCAAAACTTAACCATTTAGCAGTAGACCAGTCAAGGTGGTGCATTGGTTCATTCCTTGACCTACCCCGCATGGGGATGCTTGGTAAAAGATTGTGTACCTGTTTCGAAATACTACCTCACAATGCCCTCCACTCAATTTCAAACTACTTCTATTCAATTTTCACTGCCTGCCGTGAGCTAACGGAACTATCAATACTTTCTCAACTTACTTTGTGCTAGCACAAATACTTTGTGCTAGCAACAAATTGCTGTCTACTCCTAGAGCCTCATGGTGATGAGAAATTCTTTCCTTCTCAAAAACAACATCATCATTTAGTAGTACTTTATTTCCGGAAATTTTGAAAAGAATCGTGCTCAAGGAAAATTTTTGGTGACCTATTTTGTGTGTCCAAATTTCATCGTATACAGTCTTTAGCTCTTCTTCCGGGTTCGGGGCGAAGCACAAAAATAAAAACAATAAAACGGGGAAATACTACCGACAATCACACATTTCGGGAGGGAATGTATCGTAATTACTATTTCTTACACAAAGTACGCGGGGATTGTTTGATTTCACTGTTAGTTTAAGTTAAATACTGAATTATTGATTGATATTTTTCTCGAAAACGACGGAGCAAAAACAAAACACGTCAGTTTCAAAGCGCGGCTTGCTACGATGTGTGCGTACCATTGTTTTAACTAGAGTCCCTAATATAGAGTCACGCAAAGAGTGAAACCAAATCTACCTATCGGAGCTACCTATCGAGTATCCCATCTGAATTATACATGCACGCAAAATGAGAACTAATCGAAATAAGTGTAGCATGTTCTTCTTGTCGTGACTCTTTCTAGGGACTCTAGTTTTAACTTGTTAATAATTATTTATCGCCTCAATCATCCACAACTTGAAAGAAAAACATGGAATCAGTGAAAAAAAAAATGATTCAAAGGGTACAGGGATTTCACATAATAACAAAAAATCGTTAATTCTTCATGTCTTTGTTTATTTTTCAACATCTTCACAAAACGATGACACTTGCATTTGGATTGTTTATATTCTTGTATGATTTCATTTCTTGATCGATTTTCTACTATGTATAATATATTCAAAGATCGAAAAACACTAAATAGGAAAATTGTTATTCATTAACATTTTATTTATAGAAAATTTTCGCCATTCTAGGTAAAAAATCATGCTCCGTATTTAGTGGATGAGATTTCTCATCATCGTTTAGGTTTTAAGTTTTTTTTTGCATTTAAAGCGCATGGTCAACGAATCGTGTCTTTGGGTAATCTCACAATATCAGCAATGGAAAGAAAAAAATATCCAGCAAAAACAAACAGTCGCTCATCCATTCAACAATAGAAAAAATCTTTTTCCTGAAACATTAAACTATAGGTTATGTACAACAGATTTGTAATGTTTTATTTTTTTCCCACTAGTCTCAGTATTTCTAGCAACGATCGCTTTAAAGTCTTTTATTCAATCAGGCTTAACAACAATACTTAACGATATCATTCACGGGTGTATGTGTGTTTTGGTGACGAAACTAAATCGAGAAGCAATTTGTTAGATTTTTTTTTCTTCAATAGTCGATTCGTATAACGGCAAACGGCAAACGGTGAGTATTTCATACTTTTGGTTCTTTTGACATAGTTACACGATTTAGCTAAAAGTTTTACGATTACTTTGGCAATTTATGTGACTTTTATTTCTTAATTTTGTTCTGTTGTTGAACAACGAGAATTAATTTCAAAGAGTTTCTTATGTTTAATGATAGCAGGATTTTACAAAGAGATCGAAAACGAGGGTGCACGAGAGGTGAGGAAGAGGTGATTTTTCTTTTTTCAAATTCACGAACAGTGGCATAGGAATTGGCCTTGATTTGCTTAGCATTATTTTTTTTTTTGTTTGTGAAATTTCACATCAAAAACAGTTTTTATTTTCTTTGTGGGTTTGCTTCGGGAAACCATCGGTTTGCTTGGTACACGTAGATGACGTTTGAATTTGTTTTTGTCTTGGGCCTTATTCAGTTTAGAACATTTTTAGAACGGTTTTGTTTAAAGGATTTGTTTGGTGATCTTTTCAAGACAACATTTGTTTTATATAAGTTAAAGCTGAATTTAGATTATATTTTGCAGGTCGCCTGGCGAACAATTTTCTTTGGTTGGATTTCTACTAGGTAAGTATTATAATTTGCTCTTTAAAATGGATTCATCATCATTTTGTATGGTTTTATAAATTTCCTTATGTTTATATGATATTGCTCTTCTTCTTTTCCGCTTGATTTGTTGTGTTGTCAAATTTGAAAGTGAATATTTGAACAATCTGAAACAATCATTGATCCCGGTATTTACTTCATTTCATCTCATCATGAATATTTGATTTCGTCCTAATCGATTGGAGAGGGGAACATATCGTAACATTTTTCTTCTAAATGCAATTGAAGAATCCAAGCAAAGCTAAAGTGAGGTTAAACATCGTAGTATCTAAAACTGAAATTGATAATACCTTCCTGGCTATTTTTCAATCCGTATGGAATTTTTCAGTAAGGTAATTTTCGTCGATTTTCTTACCTTTTAATCACCAATTACTTTGCGTAGACAGCTAGAAAAACCATTTTAAACGAGCGCCATCTACAACTTTTAACCTCACTTTTTCGTTACCTGGATTCCTCTATGAATTTGTAACTTTACATCATAAAGGAACCGAGTGAGCAACCTTCAAAGACAAGTGTAGAACAAGAACAATAAAGGGAGGCAATATCCAACGAACAAAAATGTTATATTCAATTAATTAGCAAAATCAGAACCAACGAGTGGCCATCGCGAAAATTGTCGAAAAGCCAATTATAGTCATCGCGCGTCGCAAGGCAGCGAGTAATAGTATTTTCACTAAAATGCTCTGAAAGGAGGAAGCCCTCGAGTGGAAGGAAAATGGAATTTCTATGCGATTCTTATCTAGCGAATGGATACATATCGCTAGGACCGTTGTCGCATCTGAAGAGAAGTTTGATGGCGGTAGCTCAACGCAATATTGTCCCGTTCGAGATGAAAATGATTTCTAAATAATAAATTAAATTAGCGGAAAGTGGAGGAAATGTGAGCGAGTGACAATCAGCGGATGGAGACGGAACTTTGATGATAGCTGGGGAGATTCGATTTCACGTATCGGTGAGCTTCAAAACTGACACCGGTCTCTACTCCACCACTAAGCCTCTCGGATCCGCCACCGCCACCGCCATCAAGCTTCCCTAGGTTCCTTCTGCCACGTTTCCATTGCTATTGGCACTTACGCTAGTTACCATACCATTAGCGCTCGCTGCCGTCGCCGCTCCACTCGTGTTTGCTGCCGCTGCCGCAGCTGCCCTGCACTGTTTTTGTTCCTTATCCTCCTCATTTGCCTCGTAATCTTCGTAATCTTCGGAATCTTCGGCTATTTTTGAAGAATCAAGCATCTTCTTACCACTACTTCTCTTCTTGTTCCCCTTGCGCTTGGCATCACCGTTCTTCTTACCCTTTTCGACCTGCTCGTTGCTGGCCTCCTTAGCCAACGCCGTCTCCTGCAAATGCTCCAGCAACTGTTCCTTGGCATTCTCGCACAACCGGAATGTTTCCAGGAACTCGTTCAAGTCGACTAACCCGTCCTTGTTGATATCCATCATCCGACACATATCCAGTAGCTGTTCGTGCGTGTTGTGTGGAAAGTGCTTTTCCAGCAGATCACACGCTTCGCCAAACTCTTCCAGCGAAATCTGCCCGCTGTTATCCTTGTCCAATATTCGGAAAATCGCTTCCAAGCTGCTCTTATTTTTGTACAGCGATTCCGCCACCGACATCGTCCCGTTCTGAGCGCATTTCTACGAATGGAGAATTAAAAAGTCAATCAATCCCGCCGGGGAATAATCAGCAAAGGTACACTTACAAATGAATCCGTATCCAGCAGATGGAGCGTTTTGTTGTAGCTGACTTCCGACACAGACGTGGTACTGGAAGCGGTTGGGTTATCAAGCGGGGCCAGCTTGTCACGCAGCATTCGCCACGGCAGACCCAAGTTGGTGGCAGTTTCCAGTGCTTCGCACCACTTTGTTATGGTGAGCATACCTGGAAAATGTGAATAGAAGGTTAGATTGATGTTGAATGAGAAATGTCAAAAGGCGGTGTGGAGTAGAAAGCTGGAATCTTCGGTGACGCTGAAGGAAGGGAGGCGACGGAGTTTCTGTGCTCATATTTCATTCTCTTCCTTTGAAATGGAAAATTGTTGGTATGAACTGCATTACAATTGCAAAGCAGACATTCCAATCCTTGACGGTGCACAGTGGGGCAGCGAACCCAGTGATGTGGCCAAAACCTCTAGCCGTGGATATGCTTCCTACAGGTTTGCAGTCTTTGAGAAAATTGTTCAGTTGAAAAAGCGCCATCTTTTGGCGGTTTTGATTAGTTCAGATTTCAAAAAAACACGTTTACACTAAGCTCTCCCAAAAATTTGGCTTCTACTTTTTGGTATATTTTGAGTAATTGTTATATGATAACACCTACATTTTACAACATTACTGTAAAAATATTTGTATGATATATCGCAAAATATGCCTATAATGAACAAATTGCAGCATTACGACAATATTTCACCGTTTACAGTTTATATTGTAGACCTTTATTCGCCAAAAAATAGTAAAAATGACTTTTTGCGGTATTTTTTAAAAGTTGGCCAATATATTTTTGTGTGTGTAATATAGCTCTTTGACGTCTTAGGCAACATTTCTCAACATGATCTAATAAACAATTTTGTCCAAAAAGCCATCCTTATAGGACGCTCCGTTAAAAAGATAGAATCTAGCGCCACCTATGCGGAAGAAATATGAACTAATCAAAACCGCCAAAAGATGGCGCTTTTTCAACTGAACAACTTTCTCAAAGACTGCACACCTGTAGGAAGCATACCCACGGTGCTAGAGGTTTTGGCCACACCACTGAGTTAGCTGCCCCACTGTGCGGTTGGGACAGAAGGAAATAGAGTATTTTGATCGCGTTGATTCCTAGAAAGATGTACGCATAAAAAACGTAAGGTTTGCTAGTTCATTTTCCCGACAGGCTTTAAGCTGATATTTGAACGGGGATAGGCGTGTTCGGAAAAGTGACTTCGAGGTGATTCTATGGTTTGTCAGTGTTGATACATTAAACATGACATGTACACCGTGTCCAATATATTCGAATACAAAGTGAAGCTGCATTTGTTCCATATTGACAATCAAGATTGTAATATTGATTACATTGATTGCATAGAATTAATCAAAACATATGCAACAAATGAATAAATATGCAAATATGAAATTTGTGTTAAATTAAAGCCTGTGCACGTTAAATCTCGAACACCAGAAACAAGCAAAAAAAATTGACACATTATTCAACAAAACCTATTGTTTATTTGACAGTATTAGAGTTATATCTAAATTAGAAACAGTTGATAAAGATTTTTTATCTTGCTTTCTGTAAATTTCTCGAACTTTTTGTGGTACACTCCTCAGATACGCCTGCCGTGCCGATTATCCATCTTTTCTTGAAATCACCGTTACCATTTACTAGAGCCCAGTACTTCTCTACAGGGCGAAGTTCTGGACAGTTTTGTGGTTTGCCTATTTTGGCACGTGTGACCTCTTGTACCTCTTACCATTCCAGGACGGACTTCGCATAGTGACAAGCGGCCAAATCCGGCCAAAACAGAGTCGGAGAGTCGTGGCTTCTGATAAACGGTAGCAACCGCTTTTGCGGAAATTCTTTCCCGTACACATCCTCATTGATAGTGCCGATAGAGACGTAACTTTTACATTTTCGACCACAACAACATATGGCCGGTGCAATCAAATACTTCTTGGGGAATTTGGACACCTTCTTTGTTCTTTGCTCGGCAAAGCCGTTCCTTTGCATGGCGGTATAAAAAGTCAGACCCGGAAGCTGAAAACAGTTCGAGTACGTAAAGTTTTCGAACAGGTTGAGATCCGGAGACTGGTATGGCCAATTCATAACTAAAGGGTGTTCCGATCAAAATTTGGTCAAACAGTAATGTGTGTGAGTCAAACAAAGTTTTAATCAATAAGTCGAATTATTTTTCTTTTTCAAGTTCAGTTAATACATAATACAGGAGAAATATTCAACTAAGCTTCCTTTTTGTACAGTCTCCTTGTCCACTTTAATCGCCGCAGAACGCCAGTTTGCCTTGAACTGTGTCTCGCTCACAACAGTTTTTTGAGTCTTATTAAGGTTCCGCTTAACGATGGCCCAATATTGTTCGATTGAGCGGAGCTCTGGCGCGTTGGGAGGGTTCTTGTCCTTGGGCACCACTTGAACGTTGTTGGCAGCATATCACTCCATGGCCTTTTTTCCGCAATGGCAAGATGCCAAATCCGGCCAAAATAGAACGGAACAATTGTGTCGCATCAGCAAAGGCAGTAGACGTATTTTGTAGGCACTCGCTCAGATAAATTTCCTGGTTGACGGTTCCGGTCACAATGTAAACGTTGCTCTTCAAGCCTCAGGTACAGATGGCATGCCACATCAGATATTTCTTCGCGAACTTTGACAGTGTAATGTGCTTGAAAATTTCTGCCACCTCTCCTCGTCCCTTTGCCGTATAAAATTCCTGTCCAGGAAGCTGTTTTAGGTCTGCCTTGACGTAAGTTTAACCGTCCTCTACCACGCAATCAAACTTCGTCAGCATCTTCCTGTACAACTTTCGTGATCGTGCTTTGGCCGACGTGTTTTGTTTATCGTCGCGATTTGGAGTCACCACTTTCTTGTAAGTCGACAGTCCAGCTCGTTTTTTAGCTCTATCCACGGTTGAAGGCGCCACTCCCAGCTTCTTTGCGATATCTCGGACGGAAAGCGGGAGGATCGACCTGATATCAACGCGCCAGTCACAAAAGAGACAAAGACAATTGATTTGAGTGATCTCGCCGTTCTTTCCATCTCGGCTGCTGCCCCACTGGTGAAATTTTGGTTACATCTCTCTCGACGTACAAAGTGTTGTTTCACGCTGTCTGGGCACAATAGACCCCATCCCAAGTAGCACACTATGATCATAATTGGTTGAAGTTACTTGATTATAACTTAGCAAGCTATATTTATGTTATCTCAACTGAATAGCAACAAGTGTGCTACTAGGGATCGACGTGGCGCAGTGGGTTCCCAAAGGAAAGGATATATCCATCCTGATATTCGTGTAACTTAAGGTTGGTTTGGATCCGGATCTGGAAGATTGTGCACTAGACCCTGCTTCATGGCCCTCAGGATTGCAATTGCGCGAGTTCATTGGCTTGGCAATAAACTAATAGTTTACGTCAACCCAACTGATTCCACTTTTGACAGCAACACATCTATCGACGATTAATTCTCCGAGCCGGGACACCTCAAAACAGGGAAGCCTGTTTGTATTTTTTTTTTCGTTCCTGCAGTTACAGCAGCTTCGAAGAAGACCGGTTTATCCGGATTCAGCTACTTAAGGGAATAAGGAACATAGACCTGGCAAAGACTGCATGTTAGGATATGAAACGACTCACATAGTCCAATAACCAACCCGAGAAGGAGCGTATTCAGCGGAACATCACAAGCCGAGTTCTCTGAAGCTTTTGAAGTGTAACAGAACCGGCAGCATCCATCCAACGATCGATTTAAGCGAAAACGCCAGTATGTCGCAACTGAAAGCAGAGGAATAATATTCCAGAAGCAGAGAACTGCAGATGAAAGTGGATATCGTGGATAAGCACGTCGCACCCGTTGTTTAAAATGCTATCGACTATTCCGCAAGTTCAAATGTTGCACATCTGTTGGTCGTAAGTGCAACGCTTGAGAAGAACGGGGTAACTTCGAAGCAGTACGTCTTAAAAATAACACGAACATGATTCAAGCTAAGTGGAAAATTGCACAAGAGTAGCCCGATGAAAAAGAAGGTACGGAAAATGTCAACAAGTATTGAAGACTCGAAAATCTAACATTTTAAGAAAGATTAATACACAGAAGAAAAAAAATGAATTTCAACAGGCGCGTATTACGCCTCGTTTAATTCAAAGTCAAAGGAGGTGTAAACAATGAAATTGTTTGCAATCTTTCTTATACCAAATAACATTATTTGCAATCTTTCATACAATATTAGATAACGCAGAAACTTCAATGTTTCTTTTTATCTGTGTACAAACGACTATTACACCGTGCCGGCGGCTTACAGAGAAAGTGCGAGAATAAGATCTCAGGATGCTCAAGGAATCAATAAACGAGTGACAGCCGCCCCTACGTGAATTAGTGGTATGTCCACTGTAGCTAAGGGCAGAGACGATTTTTGCTTGGTTGCCAACATGAGAGCATCGAATCGGGAAATAAAACGTGAATATTATCGACTGCACACTACCAAAATGTCATGTAAATTTCTGTCCCCTGAGACCGACACATGCAAGCGTCCTTTTGCACATAAGAATGAGTTGAAAGAGAAGAGAAAATAAATCCAATCAAACCCAATTTTCATAGAATTGCGTATGTGTCGGTTTCAGGAGACATAATTTTACACGAAGTCTTTGTTTACGTTCCCGAACTTTTGACATACATGAATTACGTCTCGTGTAAAATTCCGAATGTCTAAGTGTGTGCCGTTGTTGGATGAACAGAGGATCAAACTTCATGCGGCAAAGCTGTTCGAAGCTTGGTTTGACGTAGAATAGGGACACTTTCAAGTTCCACCGGCTAGAGCAGGAATCGAGCCCTCACTTTGTGACAATCCACCTGAACGACGGGTGGATTACCTTCTCTACGCTTACGCAAAGTACTTTACAATACCCGTCAAATTTTGGCAACAAGATTCATCAATTCCAGGCTTGTTCTGGAATTTAAAAAAAAAACAAAACGGAATTTAAAAACCTTAGGTTTTCCACATGTTTCTAAATCGAACCGCATTGAATAGCAACCATGGTAAAATCTAGCGAGTACTGTCATGTGTCGAATTATTCACTTTACAGTCGTGTTGGATTTTTGTATAGGATAACCACCGAGGTTGTTCACAGTTTGTACTAAAGCTGTACTTTTCCTCCACGACCGTCTCACTCACACTGAAAATTAAATTTTGATTTTATTACGAAATCGAAGGTAGGACTAACAAATCTGTTCGTTGTATTCGTTGTAAATAGATTTCTACTTTTCAAGTAGAAAGTTCAAGGCATTCGTACCGAATGCCACACGCGTAACTGTCTAAAACACTAAACATTTATAGGCACAGAAAGAACACACATGCATTATACGAAAATAATATAAACTACTACGAATATTTTGTTATCATTAAAAAAAAACACTGGTGGTTGCATGATTGACTGACATATTTTCTATATCGACTCAGTATGTAATTGAAAATAGAAATAAAGATTAACCCGAAGAGCAATACCAACATGTATGAGTACGATTGAAGAGATGCAGCAATTGGTTGATCTTCAAGAAATTCTTTTCGTTCACTGTACAAAGAGGTGTAATGATAGCATTTCACCAGATGAGCATTAAGAATGTTTCATACAATTTAAGAGACATTTGTTCTATGTACAAAATCCATGTTTACAAAACAAGTGAAAGCTTATTTGGGAAAATAAATTTTCAGTGTATATATTGAAAAAGCAACACCGCAAGAACACCTTTTTTTTTAGGTTGAGGTAGCTCATCGAATCTTCCGGTCCACCTCTAAGCATCTTATTATAAGGTACTAGGTGGGTCTTCACAGGTTGCCTGTCAATATGCAAAATTTGAATAAGGTCTGTATTGAGTTTTCGCAAATAATATAAAGCCATCCAATGTATCACAAAATAAAGCGATTAATTGAGCGGATTGGAGATAATGATATCATTGAGTATAGGATCAAGTCTCCCCCGGTTGATGCTAAACCAATGAGCCTAGACTTCAATAGAAGCATAAAGTTGCCAGATGGCACGAAATGCATCTACACACTCTTACTTTTACTATATCCCTAAATCGCAATATTAAATCGATTCACATAGATTGTTCTTAAAAAGCTTCTATAGGATTGGTACAGTTGTAAAAATTTAAAGTTTATAAAAAAAAGTTTGCTGCCAGCATCGGCTGTGAAAGGTTGTGTCTTTTGTTATATGGCACGTTTCGTGTTGTTTTGGTTATCTATAATTCAGCGATGTGAGTAATCGAGTGAGCACAGACAAATAAACAACAAAAATGCTTCCTGGTGAGATGTGAGGATTCGCCGTGCTGGTGGTCCGGTGGTGGTGATCACAAACAATTATGATCCATAATATTGGTTTGCCATGATCACCGTTTCACCATATCCTGGAGCAAGTAAACCACTACCGCATTTTGTGATTGGCTCCAATAGCACTATTAATATAAATAGGTTCAAATCAGATATAGGTAGCAATATTAAAAACAAAAAAACAGAGGTGGGTTGAATCTAGTATATAACCGCAAGTTTAACTTAGGATCGCGTTGGTTTTTCCCTTCTTATGAAATTTCCTTCCCTTATTTGATCTGCATTCGGGCGAGGCAGGCGCTGGTTATTGCATTAGTTTGAGATCACGGTTTTTTTCACATGCTAATCCCAAGCGTCATATGGTGGTTCTCTGTGTAATAGCAGCTCATCTGTCAACAACGGAGTAGCAGCCTCGGATGGTCAATCATGTTTATTATCTTACTCATGCTCATAGCAACGGATAAAATCTTCGAATAGGATAAAACACCTGCTGTCTTGTCTCTGAAACTGGGATATGAGTCATTACATCTCGCCCGTAGAAAAATTTTAGTCCCTACTATTTAAAAACAATTCTCATTGATGTCCACTTTTTGCAAATTTGCTACATCTTGTAACAAAATCGAGGCAACTTCGCGCTTTTTTATTGAGGCAAAGGGGCTATCTAAACATTAACACTTAATTATAAAACAATTTAAGCAAACTCTAAAATTAAAAAAATTGATTCAAAAGTTCGGGGGGGGGGTCAACGGCACCCCTCGAACTAACGAACTAACCAAAATTTGTATGAAGCAAGTTAATAAAGCATTACAGAAAAAAAAATTAGCAGATGTGTAAGATTTCCCTTCTATTAAATGCAAACCAAGGCAAGCGAAAGCAACTTAATTGTTTGCAATCTTTCATTCAGCATACAATGCTTCCACGGGTCAGCAGATGACAAAGACCGCCAGCTAAGGGTTGCGTACTTAGCTGGTAGAGCAGCCTGGGCACTGTTGTCCTTCTGACTTCAGCTAGATTGAGGAGGTGCGTGCCGAGCGTCTGTCCACCAAGGAGGTCTGTTCACCAGCGGCTGAGTAAGAAACGCTGTACCTCGGCAGCTATACCTTAGGAGGCAGTCCCACCAACGCAATGTAGGCAGCGCGGTAAGATAGCATGCTGAAGTCTTACCCTACCACGAAAAATGTAAGTAATCTTTATTTCTTTATACGGTTTATAATTTTGGATCATCCATGGAATCAGAAGACATGCAGATAGTACACATGTTATTCTAATTTTATATTATAACATCCCTTCACAATATTTTTTATGCTATTTTCAGCTTCGCATTTATCCATTATCGTAAGTTTTAGTCCACATACCTCCCATGGAGCGAGATAAGGCGCTATAACCTTGGCAATTATTGCCACGCTTTTGGTTTAAATGCCAAAAGTGCACCCACAGGCAAAAGGAGCATAAACTAATCTTTCTAGCATCTATGCTCCCAACGATAAGGTACAAATTATCACACTGTATAACTCAACATCGAAGCGTTTGGTACGGGAGGTCCACGCTTTCTTCCTTCCCTTGATTCAGAGTAGTAAAGCGATTTTAGATCTTTCTGGAATCGCTCTATTTCTTGGAATCCTCTCTGCGGCACATACTACGCAGTTGGCCTGGCCGATGACAAGAAAAATGATGTATTCAAGAAAACATCATTTTCCAGGATGCTTTCAAGAATTGGCTGCGTTAGTATGAGATTAGATTAGATTAGAATGATGAATGGTTAGAAACGAGAAAATCGTAGGTGTAAAGCCCATGTATGCTCAGTATAACTTGTAGATCCACTTGTGGTGGAACGACATATCAGGGTCAAAAACGGAATCCCGATTTACCCAAAAATAGGGATGTGAGAACTACCGAGCGATCACGAGGTGCTTTCCCAGATCACGTTCCGCCGTCTATCGCTTTTGGCAAGCAGGTTTTTGAAAGTTAACCAGTTTTGTGTATAATGCTGGCGTGTGGATGTCTCTACAGCGTAAAATTTTGTCATGCTAATGATGTGGAATGTGCTAGGACGATAGTTTTTAAAAACAAGTTGAAGTAATGTGTGTCGAGAAGTGGATTTGTGTGAACATTTTGAGTGTCATATTGTAGAGGTGCAGGGCTCATTGGAGTAGTTCCTATTTTAGTGAGCTGAATAGTGACCTCTATTTAATAAACAGAGAGAGAGAGAGAGAGAGAGAGAGAGAAAGAAAAAGAGAAAGAGAGGGAGAGAGAGAAAATCTCCCGCACTACCCCATCTCCAATTGCCAACTCCAGATGTCTATGAAGTAACCAAGAGTTCACGGCATTTTCTTAAGTAGACATCTAATCAACACTTCCGTCCCATCTCTACTGATCATAAGGACCTGGCCAGGTGTTGTGCAAGCATTTCCAACGCTTCTACAATAGCCAAGTTCATATTTGTAAAAGAGTGCCATCATCATCATCATTACTCTTAAACATTTTTGTCGTTCTAAATTTAATTTATGATAATGATCTCTGTGCTTCAGTTAGCGAAGAGTAAAAGTGTTTACATTTGCATTCACATCATTTTGATTATGGCGGCTGTTTGCACTGTAATTTACATGGCCAATGGCTTTCTCAAGCCTATCAAAATCATAATTATGAAAATCATGAAGATAGAGCTGCCGCACGGCATATTTTGGAGTAAAATCGTAAATGGCCTTTAGTACAGGTTTCTCCGGGACGTTCTGGTGGTTCTGATTGAGGCCAATGTATGCAATGCCTTTCTGAAGTTTACCAATATCATATTTATGAAAAATCATGAAGATAGAGCTGCGGCACGGCATATTTTGGAATAAATGCCTAACTGGTCCCTACTACAGGTTCCCCCGGGAACGTTCCGGTGGTTCCGGGAGAAGCCATTATGGTCAAGGACAATAATAATAAGGTTTGTGATGAAAAAACAATTAGAAATAGCTGACCCATGGCATGTTTTGAGTAAAATAAAGAGTTTACCGCATCCAGGACCCTTCATCAGAACCTGTTTCACGGAAATGACCATATCTTGGTCAATTTAAGGCCGATTCTTGGTATCGATATTTCATTCCCTTGGTAAAAAAATTGTTTGAAAATGGAATTTTGTACAAAATCTCATCACAAATTCAACATGTGAAAAAGCCTCTCCGGGAGCCCGGAACAACTCCGGTGTCCGGGGGGTCATGGTCAATTATGTTACCAAGATATAAAATTGCATTAATTTTTAGTGGAATGTTTTATGGCGAAATTAAATCGAATAATTTTTCATGAAGGTTAAGCTCTTCAGAGTTGATCAAAAATTTGCCTGTCCAGATCAATTTGTCTACCCCCTGTATGATGATTCTCAGTATTGGGTAAACCTTAACCAGTAGACATGTATTGAAAATCAAATGAATTTCCTCAGCTTCGATTTAAAAGAACTACGACCTAGCAGATACATCCTGCCCAACCAGTTCCGATCCGTACGATAATTTAAACATTTGGCAAGTACCTTAATAAATTGGAATGTTCCCACGTTTCAACCGAACAAATCCATATACGGTTAACCTTTCTTGTCATCCACAAATCAACAATCAAAAGAGCAATAAACACTTACTTACTCCAAAGGCGTGCAGGAATTAAATTGTCACAGACTAGCAGAAAATAAATGCCTTTTCGCTCGTCCTGCTGATGCCGTGCGTAGCCTGTTGTCATTGACTGCAACCCTGGATAATACCCATCCAGTTTGGAACCAACTTGTTAATCATCCCAAGAGGGGTTTTCAACGAGTGCCTTGTTTATAAGACCGGCGTAAGCTTGGATCCGGAATTTCATCAAAGCTTCTTCTTGTCCTTCTTCTCTTGGCATTATGTATCGGGGTGATGCTAAATTTACGACCACCCACCATCCGGTGCAAAAATTGGACTGTCCTTCCCGGATGGTTGAACCAAAGTTTGCCCCTCAGTATGCACGACTTGCCAAAAGGGTTCTGTAGCGTGAAAACTGTTTTGACATGAACAACTCATCAAACTGCGGAGTGACTTATTCGAGGCTTTTCTCTGCCCTGTTTTACGAGGATTTGGCCGTAAGTCATCAACACTGTGACGATAGCATTTCCTGTTTATAGCTTCTATATTTCATAATTCTTCTTACGCTCGGTTCGAAAAGGAGCTGAAAAGGAACGGCCATTGACGAGTAGTGAGCGCACCAAAGTGGCAACAAAATATTGCAACCGGCATCGTCTTGGTCGCAATAATAAAAAATGATGACGACGATCAGATGGCGACTTGAGGGACCGATCAACAACGTCAGAAGGCGGAAAATCGGTTAAGCTCCTTACTGCACTCGTAAATGTACTGGTTCTTCGCGGAAGTTGATAGGTGTGGTTGGTTGTCCTTTAGGAAGGTAAAATGCAGAGTTAGAATTCAGCAATCATACTTCCATGCGACTGACGAAATCTTGTTCCGCACGAAATATCCTTTTCAGGTTCCAAAATTAAATCATAACTTCTGTTTGTCCTTCTTGCAACAAAGCATAAAAACTTTACTTTGTATGACTTTGTTTCGGTTCGTTTATGTTTTAATTACTTTGTTCCCTCTGGTCTTAACGACTTAGCACCGTTTTTATGGGTTTCATATTATTCCACCTGGCCCATCTTGGGCACTCGAAACTGATTTCCGGCGGCAACATTGAATGGGATGAAATGTATGCGCCAGTTTATTTTTTCCTTTCCAGCGAAAACCAGGTTTTTACGGTCGAATCTTCAATTAACAGTATCTGCAAGTAGCATATAATCAAAACGAGGTTAACAATGGTGTGAGTCGAATGCAAATGTATGCCATGCGATGCGCTTGTCTCTCGATTCATTTAATGCTTCTCTCTGTGCAGATCATTGTTTGACGAGGAACTTTGTATTGTTAGTTTTAGTTGTATGTTTTATTAGCAAATTAAAAAAATAAGTTGAATGTTGCCAAATGTTCACAAAAAACAAACTTTATTTGGTCTTTTGTTATCGGCCATGGACGTGATTGCACGTTGTTTCGTCGCGTGTAAATACTAGTCACGACAGGATCCCCATGATTTTTAATTGAGGATGTATTGGATACACTATGGTAAGTTGTTGAAATAATAACATCTTTTGACTTAATATACACAGACAAAAATAATTAATTTTAACAAGCGTGTAAAATATCCCTTCGTTTAATTCCAAGCCAAAGGAGGCGTAAACAACGAAATTGATTTTCATGAGCCATACAACAATGTTTGGAATCTTTCATACAAGAGGCTAGATTCAGGCGTTGTCTGGCTTAAATTTACATGAAATATCCCATTATTTTCTGCCAAATCTAGCATTCCCTTTATGTGCATTAGATTACGCAGAAAATTTAATGTTTCTTTTTATCTGTGTATACCAGCAGTGGAAAGGAGTAGCCTAAGTGAACTGAATGAACTGGTGACTGGACGTACACTGGATGAAAGAACAGAGTTTTTCGAAGGTTATCAGGGATTTCAACTTATCCTGATACAATAAACTATCAGGTGCTCTACCTGATAGTTTATTGTATCAGGATAAGTTGAAATCACTGATAACCTTCGAAAAACTCTGTTCTTTCATCCAGTGTACTTCCTTGATTCTACAGACAATGATTCTACAGACAAAAGTATTTTTTTAACGTACTGCTTCCCGTTTTCACTTGTAAATAGTCCATCGCTAAATACGTTGTTTATGGTCCCTTCGTAACGTCGTGAGTGAATTATTTGCGTGAGCAGTGTTAAATACGTGAATTTTATCAAGTGTTTATCAGTGACAGAGATCATCAAAACTTTCCTTCTACCACCTCCCCATGCACATTTTTTTCTCGTGCGCAGTGACATCTCACGGCATTTTTCAGAAGCCATACATTGCGTGCAATATTGCATCTAATCACTGTTGCGAATCCAAGTCCATCATCAGTTGCACTTACCGTAGCAACGGATTAATTCGAAATCATATGGAAGTCACAGCCAACTGTTACCGTATATATCAAGGACGCATTGCTCAGGGAGTCCCTAAGCCAACCAACCAAGTCGAGCTTACTATTAGTTCCTGCCTAAATAGTCGTGATGGAATCTCCCGACAATCTATCTCAGGCTAGTATACACGTCCAAGCATCGTCCATCTGCCTGATTTTTTCTCACATATGACATCAATTCTTCCCGAATTCTTGGTATTCCTGAATTTCATTCCACTTCCTGTGTTAGTGCATCAACTAACACACTCAGACATCGCTCATCTGGTCATCAAAGAACGCAGATAGCGGGATGCGTGTCACGAATCATGATGGAAGCTCCATAAGCCACCCGTCACAGTCGAACAAAGCTGGTTGTCAGCTGAATAGTGCCAGCTACCCAAGGCATTCCGTTCCTGTATTCGGAGCTGGTGAGGGGGTCTTCCAATCTGCTAATCCTGGCGAGTACGACAAATCATCCGATTCATCGCTTCTTGAATTCCACTGCTTCCAACATAAATGCTCGCTCGCTCAGCACAAACTCATCAGATGGTTAAACTTTCCAACTTACTTGAAAGGCAATTCCGTTTAGCGAGATGGGATCCCATGACCTCATCAGCACAGTCATGCATCACCGCAATCTCCCGGCAACTTTACCCCAGCAATCTTCGTTTGACCGCCGATCACTGCGACGGTATGAAGTTGGTACCATGGAAGCCCTCGAGACTCCGCCTTAGTCGAGCCATTCCTGCCCGCGATTGTCAGTCATCCCAGCCCTGTGTGCGGGTGTGGTGACAAGGTCTTCCAAACCACCATTAATGGCAATTGTTCGTTTGCCGGTCGGAATCGAACAAATTCAAGTGAAGTCGATGAAATCCGATTTTTACTACCAGAATGTACGTGGTGTAAGAACAAAAATTGATGGAACTGTTTTCGCCACCAACGTCATCATCTTCAGCACTGGAGACGGGTCTGCGCTGATATCGACTCGACTGCCCGGGTCGGTTCCTTCACAATAGTGTGACCGCAGTGGAAAGAATAGCGATAGGACTTTGCTGGGGCGAGTTCTCGTTGCAGTGAACCCCCCCCTCCCCCCCCCGTTGCTAAGCTCTCGATGATTAAATTGACAAATGCACTATCTTGGAAGATATGAGATGATGGCCGCTTCATGACAACTCTTCTCCACTGCTCTCTCGCATGCCGATAGCCTGGTCCATGGTTCAAAATACGTCTCAAGCTAATCAAAATTGTTACTATCTTTGATAAAGGGCTTGACCTGGAGTACTTTCATTCTGGAGAATGTAATCAACGTTGGCAACAGCTGTTGTCCCTTTCCTGACCGTCGATCCTTTTAAATCCATCCTCCCCATTGGCTCTTTCCGCGCTCTCTTCGGGCATGCAAGCCACTGTTCTTTACATTGGCCTTGGCTGAACTAATGGGTGCAACGAAACTATCCAAACTCCAGCACAATTTGGAAACCTTGAACATCTTATATGGAGAGAAATGGACTATATGCCATTTGTATAGTCTCTTTGAGTCTGTTGGGGTATTCTGCGTTAATAAGTACAGTAGCCCAGTCATGGTTGATATAGTAGATCATGTG
Source organism: Aedes japonicus (assembly GCA_034211315.2). Classification (NCBI taxonomy): domain Eukaryota; kingdom Metazoa; phylum Arthropoda; class Insecta; order Diptera; family Culicidae; genus Aedes; species Aedes japonicus. The sequence goes on from JASCZW010007690.1 coordinate 68,325, forward strand.
TGAAGTCCAGAATGATTCAGAGAACATAGGATATCTGATGTGCAGAAAAATAGATTGCCAACAGCCTCCGTAAGTCTGTTTGAGTATGCTTCTTCCATAAGAACTATATTGTAGCTTTGGTTGATTCAATAGTTTTTATGACTTGAATTCCAGAACGACCTGGAGCACCTAGAAAAACAAATATAAATGGAAATAGGTCGAAAACGATACACACTGGTACTATAAATCAGCGAAAACATTATCCAATCTTAGGGGTATTAAATGAGTCTTTGTTGAACCATCTAAACTCCAGCAAAATGTGAAGAACCTAGAACATCTTATTTGGGGGGAATATATTATAATCCCTTCGTATAGCTTCTTTGAGTCTGCCCGGGTATGCTGCGTTGCTACTGACAAAAGCCCTGTCATGGTTTATCTAGTAGATCATTTGACCTGAACTCCTGGACAAGTTGTAAAGACTTGAACGACTAATATGAGTGCAGATGAATGACAGGTAATTATTATACTCTTCTTGAACATTGTTGGACATGTTTCATGTATGTAGGTCCTATGCTTAGATATCATAGCAAAACAGTCCATGATCAACATTCCAGGAGACCTAGAACATCCCGAAACATATATTATATACCAATTTTTATACTTTTCATGTGGCATTTGTGTTGAAACCTAACTTAAAAGCTTAAAACCGTTTATCAAAAAAAGTGAAAAATAAAAACAATTTCAATATTATCATGAAAAATACCCTCAAAGCCACCTAGTTTCAGCCACGTAAAAAAGGGGGATGGGTTGGGAGGAAATACATGTATCCAAAGATAAGGCCAACCATTCCCCTTGATTTTAATAAAAGTTTTAGCTGCAGAGATTAAGGCATCATTGAGATATAGCATTTTCAAAATAAAAAGTCCGTCCTGCATCTTTAAGGGATAAGCCACCATTGAGCAACCCTGAACTGCATAGGTTGAAACGTGGGGGGATGACTAAACAGAGGTTACTTCGGAGGCAACGTTCCTTCAATAGCCAATAAGCTTTCAAACTTGCCAGTGACGTATACCGTCTAGTGAATGCTAGTCTGTATAAATAACATGTTATGCATGTACAACTTGGCTTGCTTAGAAATCCAAAAAGTTTCTGGAGTATTGTGAATTCTAAGAGAAAGTGCTCTTCATTTATGTGTGCATTTATAGACGAATCAGAATCATCTCCAGCTGAAGAATCATCCGAACTGTTTGCCAAGCATTTCACGTCTTTGTTCTCCGCTGGCGTCACCTCTCAATCAAGAAGCTAGTTGTAGTCAATTCACCCGCTGATGATTTGAAAATGCAGAGCCACGGAAGAATTATCAGTCTATCTGCAGAATCGAAGCTATTCATAATAATCGTTAGTAATGTCATTTCTGGCTGTACCAAACAATACATTTCAAACAATCAACAAGGATTTATGCCAGGCCGCTCTGTAACAACGAACCTTTTGGACTTCACTTACTTACCTTACCAATCAGACCAAGGCCGGTGTGGCCTCTGCTGTGCACACAAGTTGTCTCCATTGTATTCGGCCCATGGCTGTACCTCACCAGCCTCGCTGTCTGCGGAGGGTCCGCAGGTCGCCTTCTACTTGATCCACTTTGCTCGTTGCGCGCCTCTTTTTCTTTACCCGTCGGTTTGTTTTCGAGAACCAGTTTAACAGAGCTGTCGTCCGACATTCTTAAGACATGCCCAGCCCATCGTAGTCGACCGATTTTAACGATGTGTACGATGGGAGGTTCTCCCAGCAACTGATGCAATTCGTGGTTCATTCGCCTAGTCCACGTTCCGTCTTCCACCTGCACTCCACCGTAGATCGTACGCAACACCTTCCGTTCAAAGACACCAAAGGTGCGTTGAACCTCCACTAGCAATGTCCATGTTTCGTGGCCTTAGAGAACTACCGGTCTAATTAATGTCTTGTAGATGGTCAACTTTGTAGTTCGGCGAACTTTGTTCGATCGGAATCCAAAGTAGGCAAAATTGCCAGCCATAACGTGCTTTTGCAATCCTCTGCTGGTGTCGTTATTGGCGGTGAACAATGAGCACATATACACAAATTCGTCTACTACCTCGATTTTATCACCGTCGATCTGAACTCGTGGTAGGAGGCTAACATCGTCTTCCCTTCAAGTTTTGTTTCCAACGCATTAATCACAAGCCCAATCCTATCAGCTTTAGCTTAAGGATGAAAGTACGATGTACGTTTCCACCATCGTCTCAAACTTACGTGCTACGATATTAACGTCGTCGGTAAAGCCAAATAGTTGGACATACTTTCTGAAGATCGTGCCACCCGTGTCTATCTCAGCTCTTCAAATAACACCCTCCAATGCAATTTTAAACAACAAACCAGACAATCCATCACCTTGCAGTAACCCTCTCAAGATTCGAAGGAACTCGAGAGTGTCCCTGAGACTCGGACGACACACATCACTTGAGCCATCGTTGATTCCAAACGGATGCCATACATACGGACTTGAAGGCCACTTTTGACGTTGATCTCAGAATACCTCTGTGCACTAAAATCTCCCGTGATTTCACCGAGCGTCACTGCCCCAAAGCACTCTACTGTGCACTTGTTCGACCGGATAGATAAAAGTTTTGGTTTCTTCTATTTTTTTTTTAAACGTATAGTATGCCGTTATTTCTGCGTATAGAAAAGTTAGATTTTTGACTTCTCTGAAAATAAGGACCACGCTAGTTTTCATTCATACCAAAAGAAGCACCTTGTTATTATAAACAACTTTGTAGAAGACTAAGATGAAAATGTATCTTTCCAGCTAAATTCGCATTCTGGATCACTATGCAGAGGTTTGTGCGGTTTTCTGCAGGCTCTTGAATCCATGATGGACCATACCGAAACCCTGGTCTTTGTACCACTTCAATACAACATTTGAATAGTGGCACGATGCTAGATCCGGCCAGAAGACCGTAGGGCCCTCGTGTTGTTTCAAAAGAAGAAGCAGATGCACAGACGTTTACATTCGCGGTAGTCACGAACGACGCACTCCGTTTGCCAAATGATGTATTTTTTGGCAAACTTTGAAACTTTCGGCTTCCATGATGCATGGCTTCTTCAGCATCTGGGTGTACAGTTTCCGGGCACGTGACTTTTCCACCGTATGCCGTTCGTCACGATTTGGAGCTTTCTACAGTTTGTACGTATGCAATCCCTTCGTGTCCTTGGCTCTTTGAACGAAAGGCTTGCACAGATTCAATTTTTGGGCCACATCCCTGACCGAAGCATTGGGAGTCCGCACACTATCACGACACGATCCTGATCACTAACAGAACATACATTATGACCGCATTTATCCATCCGTTCGATGCTCAGAGTTTCGTTGTAACGTTTAATCACACGACTCACCGTTGACTGCACGATTCCGAATTCTTTTCGATGTCCCGATGAGAGATTTGAGGATTTTTCAGGTGCTTGCGCAAAATCAATTTGCGACGTTGCTTTTTGGGAGACGCCATTTAAACTACTTCTACCCATATCCTCAAAAGAAAATACCAAAGGGGCAGTTATCTGCAATGTTTTTTTCCGTGATGCAATTTAATATGGGACACCCTTTAATCCCTGAAAAACTGGTGATAATCGGATAAAACTTGAATTTGGAGACTAAATTTTGTGTGTGCGGATTTTATACGGTATACTAGTAAGGCCTGTACTCGGAAAAAATGCACCATTTTTATCCGTGTGTAACTTTTTTGTCCTTGGGGAAAAATTGATGAAAATCTCAGTATATCTATCTATATTTTGGAGTGAATTGTTCACATGTGCAAAATGTCATAACAATCGGTTCAGTGGTTATTGAGATGTTATTGAGAAACAAGAAGAAAATCGCCGGAGAATTTTGCGCGCCGTCATGGAAATTCTGACCGCGGCCATGAGATGGATTGGAAGACAACTGCGAATCACCCATACAACTGTGTCTCGGGTGGTAAAATCATTGAAGGTGTCCTAGACGCAGACGACCTAGCGGCGAAAAAAAATAAGAAAATCGAATACAGCTGACCCTGCAAAGGCCCGGAAGCTGTTGAATTATTTCAAGTGTAATCCGAACCTCTCGATTCGCGACGTGGCTCTGAAGGCAAAGTGTTCCGCCTGGTTCGTTCAGCAAACCATGAAACGAGCTGGGCTTCGTGTATTCAAGGTCCGCAAGGCAATGAACCGGCGTGATCAACAAAATACGGCGGCCAAATTGCCCTTCCTGCGGTCCCACGGAGGCAAGACATTATTTTGACCGGACCTGACATCATGCCATTACGCGTGATCGACGTTGGATTGGTATAGAGACAATAACGTTGTTTTTGTACCAAAAACCGCCAGCCCCCCAAATTCACCAGAGATTCGTCCGATGGAAAGATTTTGGGCCATAATGAAGGCCAAAGTTCGAAAATCGTCCAAAGTGTTTAAGAACGAGCTGGAGTTGGAGGAAGAATGGATGAAAGGGACCAAAAAGGTTGGATCCACCATTGCACAAAATGTAATGAGGGGTCTTAAGGGAAAGGTGCGGGATTTCAGCAATGGAAAGGAATTTGCATAAAGTAATTATGCCGAAACATAATGCATATTCACTTCCTGAAAGTTTCGACTTAAAATAAATGTTTGGCGAAAACTTTCGTCTGGTGCAATTTTTTCGAGTACAGGCCTTAATCCTCAGAGTACAGAGATATGCGGAAATTCAATCCGACGGTTTGGCAACGGTGTTCGTTATATTTACAAAGGCTGCCAACACTTCCGCAGAGTAAAATGCTATAGCTTTGTGCGTGACTCCGTCGTTGTCATTGTTGTTAACATTTATAACGTAGAAGAGATTTATTATGAGTCTTTATAAAATGATCAACTATGAAGTGTATTACAAAATTTTGCTCTAACTGTGGAGGTGTTAAACCATCAAATCATCGCATATCTCTGTACTCTGAGGATTATAAGGTGATTCCTAATTTTTGATTGTTGTTTTTTGTATCCCCCCATACGCGGAGTAACGATCTTTGATGAAATTTGTCAGAAGGATACTACCATTCCGCTCGTTTTCAAACTTGTATCTTTCAATTTCAAAGCCTGCCGTTACCCTAATCTATCAATACACTTTCTCTTCATTTCTATTCGTTCTAGCAATAAATTACTGTCTATTCCAAGAGCCTCGCATGGTGATTCCTAATGTTGACTTCAGACTTGGCGATTTCATTATTGAACGGGTATGAGGGGATCTGCGAACCAAACAACAGACAGAATAAGACACTGGAGCAGAATTCTCTTTAAAATACTGAAGTTGGACACTATCAGAGCAGAAACATAGCTATAACCTTTGGCATCTTCTCAACACGGCACCAGTAAAGTGAATTGACTAAAGGGCGAACACGAAATTATTGCGACACGTTCAACAGGGCATAACTTTTTTACCATTGGGTAATAATCAACCAAATTTTGCACACTTTCTCATTGATGTGTATTGTTTACATGCTGTCAAACTCGAAGTCGTGTTTTTCGATTCAACGAAAATAGAAGTGCACCAACGCGAGTCGAGAGAACAAATTCATTCCAAACACCTGGAATTTCCTGACCTGGCGCACCTGGCAGTTGCGAAAAATATTGAACATTCACCATTCGACCGTCTCCAGAGTGTTGAAGCGGTTCCAGGAGCGGTTGACGTTAGACCACGGCAAAGGAGCAGGAAGAAAACCGGGACCGGAGAACAAAAAGACGGAGGGAAAGGTGAAGCGGATGATTAAAGCAAATCCCAACGTCTCAAGCCGTGATTTGGCTAAAAGATCGGCATGTCGCAGAGCTACGTCCAGAATGCAAAGAAGAGAGCTGGACTACATACATACAAGGTACAGAACTTCCCAAACCGCGATGAGCGGCAACAATCGACGGCTAAAACTCGGGCACGGAAGCTCTACGAGAAGATGCTGACAAAATATGGCTGCTGTGTGATGGACGACGAAACGTATATAAAAGCCGATTTTAGGCAAATTCCGGGGTTGAGTTTTTCACCGGCAAGAGCAAGTTCTATGTGGACGACAAATTTAAGAAGAAGAAAATGTCGAAGTTCGCCTCCAAATATCTCATTTGGCAGGCCATCTGCTCTGCGGGACTGAGGAGTGAGCCTTTCGTGACAAAGGCACAGTAAATGGCGAGATCTACAAATCTGAGTGCCTCGAGAAGCGCCTTTTGCCGTTCTTGCAGCAGCACAACGAAGCTCCGCTATTTTGGCCAGATTTGGCATCATGCCACTATTCTAAAAGTGTCCTGGAGTGGTATGAGGCCAATTCTGTCCATTTTGTTCCAAAGGACATGAATCCGCCAAACTGTCCGGAGCTGCGCCCGGTGGATGGGCAATGATGAGGCGGGAACTTCGGAAGTGCAAGTAGACTGTTAAAGACGAGAAGGACATGTTAAGAAAATGGAAAAAAAAAACTGAGAAACTGGTACCGGATGACACTGTAAAGACGCATCAAGCGAAAATGCGTTCAATTTTACACTCAAGGCTCCATCGATTAACTTTTCTTTTGATTTTTGAAGTAAATATATGTATAAAACTATTCTAAAATTTTGGATTGATTCTAAACATTATAAGAAAATTGGCATGACATTTTCGGTGTCGCAATAATTTCGTGTTCGCCCTTTAATGTGAAAAATGGCGTACTGTACAAATTCCACCCAATTTTCAACTCAGCATCAAAAGAATCATAATCGAACACAGAGAATAATAAAATGTTACATTATTTTATTAACACCACGATTTCTGCTAAACACGAATGTTTTACTTTCGATTTTTGAAGCGAATATAAATATGGAGTTAAAATAAATATAAACCTTTTATTTTAAATCCATTGCAATCCTTAGCAATCGAAAAATTTCAGCAAACAGTAAACATGCTCGTTTGGATCAGATTTTGACAGTTCTCACTGCTCGATTGGCTCAAGATGGCCGCTACAGCACATCTATGTACTCTGAGCATTACTACGGTATACCCTTAAGGCTATAGAGAAGAGGGTCTTCAAAAAGACTGTTAAAATAGCTGGCAATAAAAGGACTAATACGTGATGCTTAATATGATGAAACAGTTGTTCGAAGCATGATGAAATGTTTTCGATAAAAAAATAAAAATTCGTGTAATACCTGGATGGAATATGCAAGTTGTTCATACTATTTGAGAGAAAACTGTATGGATAACAAATCTTCGGTACAGCCCTCCGTGTCTTAGCCTTTTACTGAATACCAAAAAATACTCCGCACACCAGTAAATCAAAACTTGACTCACCCGTTTTCTGGGGATCCCGCGAGACGAACTCCCGTTCCAGTTCCATACGGCGCTCACGCAATCGTGCCGCCAGCTCCCGCAGCGCCGAACTCTCCACCAGGCCAACGCGCTGCCGGAAGGTCAGTTTGCGTGTCTTCGATGCCGCCGCCGTGTACATTACAAAGTGAGTATCCAATTGCGGGTCCAGCTTGAGGTACGCTCCCTTGTTGGAGCCAATTTCGTAATAGTTCGAGGCGGAAAATATCGTGATGACCTAAATAGCGGACGACCAGGGTTGGATGTAGAACAGAAAGGTTTATTAGCGCTGCATAATGCAGCCTTGCAGCGTATGTGTGCATGTAGTTTAATAGCATACCTTGCCACCGTGCATGATTTCGTGCCCATCAGGTTTGCACTCGTGTGACCGAACCAGATACTGCAGCTTGTATCGTTGTAGGAACTTGTTGGTCACATCCGGACCGAAATAGGTGCCGGCACCTCGCAGCGAGTTGGGCCGGCAGCCTTCGTTGTGTTGCGGATCGCTCCAAAGAATGTCGAATACCTGGGGATAGATTGAGGTGAAGAGTGAGCACTGTTTAAAATTCGTGGAAACTTGATGTATGTAAATTGAACAATTACTTTAAAGTTCAGAGCCTAATGGTGGTATCATAATACAACTGTTATATGCTTGATTGATGGATACCGAGCTGCGGTAGCATTGAGTCAGGGACAAACTCCCTCAACTAACGGAAAGTTCAGCCTGCAGTGCGAAGCCGTCATGTCGTGGTAGCAAAATTAGTATGCAAATAGACGACCACGGGAAAATAGAATTAGATATACATATTCAATGGGACATACATTCAAACTTGCATCCAGGTAGGTTTGTAGTTCAATAGACCAGACAGCAGTGTTACGCCCTTCAAACAAGTTGTAGACCCGTCAGTTGCACTGTACTGTTTACACACTCCAGTGTATAAATGCACTCGTGGCGAAGTGGGTAACAAAGAGCATTCGAAAACGGCGTCCTATAATTTTCCCAAGCAGCTCTCAGCTTCTGACAGTTGCATGAACACAATAAGTGCAGGGATGGGAAAAACAACACCGGAACTGGAAATTGCAATCGACGGCTCTCGTCCGACAACGCCGGCCAATTTCGAATTTGCAGGCTGCCGGGAAGTGGGTTGGATCTCCTTTAGGTGAGCACATACTGCAATAAATTGCACTGGTGCTTGAACGGGGCTGGACACAGTTGAGCTCTCGATGTCTACCACCCCTTCCGGTTTTAGTATACCGGTTAGGGTTCTGAACTAGCCGTTGTGTCCGCACGGAAGTAATTGAGAGCAGAGAGTTAATCGAAACAAGTGCATTGTTTCCTTTGAGATGAGTGAAATTGACTGGGGTTTAGTTTTCCGTTATTGAAGGCTTTCCATTTATTGACGGGGAGTTTGAGTCAGGGAAAAGTATTTAGCATTGTTATTGAATTATATTGAATATTCGGGGAATATTTTGGGCTACATGCCCTTCTATTCAAAATGAAGGTTCCGAACATAACAAAAACAAAAGTTGGTGAATGTTACACAGAAAAAAATAAGTAATTTTAACAAAACAAAAAAATAAGTAATTTTAAAAGGAGGCATAAACAACGAAATTGTTTGCAATCTTTCATGCGCCATACAAGAATGTATGTAATCTTTCATAAAACTGACTAGATTCAGGCGTTATCTGGCTTATGTTTATATGAAATATCCCATTATTTTCTGCCAAATCTATCATTCTCTTTATGTGCATTAGATAACGCAGAAAATGCAATGTTTCTTTTTATCTGTGTAGGGTAACCGGATGTAATGTTAATCTAGCTCCTTTAGTCGGCCTTTGAACCATATATGTCGTTAATTCAACGGTAATCAACAATAATTATGTTACTTTCAGCCAAGGATGGAAAAAATCAATCGCGTGCATGATTTCAGCCGATTCCGTATTTTCTTAGACATTTCATTTTCGATCAATCACAGTCGCATGAAAATACTTCATATGATCTCTACTGATTGTTTGTACCACTGAATCCATGAATCAGGCAAGCTAGAGAATGAATGATTCAATCAAAGTGACCCACGCAATATCCACATTCATTTTGAATCATGTGAATCATCTGTTAGCCTTCTAGAGAATCATTCGTGAATGAAAATTTAGAATCGACATGAATGCAAGATTGCATTCATGGATTTGCTTGTTGAGTGGAATAGAAATCAACTGAATTATATTAGCGTTTTCCGCTTCATGGTTTGCTTAGTAATGACTTTTTCATATCTCAACCGATTTTTGACGCTAAATTCTGCTGGTCACAGATTTATTCTGGATTCAGATAAGGTAATTTTTTATCGCAAATTGTGGACCATAATATATTCTCAGTGATAAATTGTGTTATTTAAAAAAAAACATAACAATAAATTAACATACCCTAGCAGACTTAGGTCCGCCGTTGCCTTCGCTGGTAATCTTTCGGATACCGAGGTTCGGTTCCAAGGGCCACGTTTCGTTCCGACGAAACATGGACTTACGAAATACCATTTTATACTGATATTCAAAGCAAAATACGATGTAGTACCAGAGAACCTTCTCGACCACCGTAACTGTGACCAGTACCCTGACCACCCGGTTCGCTAGATTGCTTTCCGTTCCAACAAAACATGGGTATGCTACAAATTATTCTTAGACGAGTGTGATTAAGTACCGGAGTACCTCCCTAAACGTAATCTTGCCATAGTTGGCAGTAACCGGATCATCCGAAATCTAGATCGGAGGACCACTTTTCATTCTGACAAAACAAGGCTTGCGACATATCATCAAATGCTAATTTTCAAAGGCGAATAAGATGGAGTACCAGAGTACCTTTTCAAACGTTATCTGAGCACAATAACCTGTAGACGGATAATTCAAAATTCGGTGCCAATGACCACTTTTCGTTCCGACAAAACAATCAAAATAATCTGGATACTGGTCATTGTACTCGTTTGATTGAATACCAGGAAATATTCCCAAAAGTATTCTAACCGCTGTGAACAGTATCAGCATATACAAACACACGTAAGTCTTTCTTTTCACTCATCTTACATGCGTTAATCTCAATTTGAACATAATATTATAACTTATTTTATTATTTTTGAATAATTTTAATTTTTTAAGATTCTTGCCGGCTCAGATTCAGCCACTGTTGGCATAGGTAAATCCAATGCAGGATTGACGGCCAAATGTTTTTTTCAGAACAAGCCGCATAATTTTGCCATCATCTTGTCCACATTCTTCTATAGCCTTGCAGCAAAACTTCTCATGAACCAGCCCAATAACCTGCAGCTGGGTGGTTTTTGAGTGCACCGGCGTTTCAAATCAAACAAAAATTGTGTTTTGCTCATAATTTTACTTCCAATAGTACTTACTTCATTTATAACTGTGATTCAGAGATGCCCGTGAAGCAAAACATGAATGAGTTTCGACCATCAGCTAGCAACTGCAAACGGCAACAACAAAACACAACACCGTAATAATCATAGCCAACTTTTGCACTATCGAGGCGATTGAGGCGATTCAATCTTCGTGAATCGATGAATGCATTCATAGACGATTCTTTTATTTGTCATTCATAGTACAATGAATGCATTGTAAGAATGATTCAATGCATGAACAAAATCATGCGCGACCGATGTCAATTTTTTCTTCTCTTTTTTCTCTCTTCTTCATTCACTCCGGTGTGTTATGATGTTGGCAGAAGATCACTCAGATTGAAATTTTTCCAAGAGCGTGTTCGCAAATGATTCAAAATTGAACGTTATTCGATGCGATTTTTTCCATCACTGCTTTCAGCATGAGAGATGAATTCCAAAGCAAATAAGACATTTTCAATCAATTTATTGTTGGTCACTTGAACGAAATTTTCGATTTCCTTAATTAGACACCATGATCTCACTGATCAAGCTGAACAGTTTATCTCCACGATCTTCTAATGATCTAAATTTGGCTAAACTGAACCGATCAACCAAGTCATACATCCCAGATGTACAGATAATAGTTACACGTTAACCACTTACTACTAACATACATAAAATAACAACGATTTAATTTCATGGAAATGTATAAAACTCATATTTGAATATTTTCCAAACCAAACAAAATGTGTGTAGAGTGAATTATAACATTTGATTTATCGAAGGGCCGATTAATCATATCCGGTGCAGTAAAGCTTGCACGAAGTTGGAGACGAATATGTCTGGCAGACCTAGTATGCTGGAGATGTTCAACGAGAGGTTCCCTCGATTCATCAACCAGTTTTTTTTAGACGGGATGGAAAATCTGCAACCAGACTCCTGAAGAACTCAGGGTGTGGGGATGAGGGTGCCAACCTGTCGGTCTACTAAAAACTCACCGGTACCTTAAGCCCTGGACTCTCTCCGGAACCACCTTTCGGTATTACTTCGGGGAGGGGGTATTGTGCTTGTTCAGCACCCACTATGTCTAACTACTAAAGGCTTTAGTTCCTGCGACCTGCCTTTGGTCGTTTCACCATTTTTGTTGGAGATCGCGTCCCAGACGTCCCGGTCCTGGCACATCATCTGGACCAAATTATCCGGAGTCGTGTCGTGACCGCTTAAGGCAATCATGTCGGATCTCGCGCCGTCGATGCGAGGACTTGCGAAGAACACATGTTCCGCAGTTTCTTCAACTCCCGCGCAATCGTTCCATGCGAAGGACTGTGGATGCCCATGTTTGTGCAGGTATTGTCTAAGACAGCCGTGGCCAAATGATATCTGCGTTAAGTGGAAGTTCACTTCACCGTGTCGCCTACCAACCCACCCGGTTAATTCCGGGATTAGTCGATGGGTCCACCGACCATTGGTGAAGTTGTTCCATTCCCTTTGCCACTTAACCATGGACATGGCTCTAGTGGTCTTCCAAATACCTCTTGTTCCACGTTGTTCGTCGGTATACACTAACCACTCTTAGGCATATAAGCCAGTGCGTACTCTCTAGCTTACTTACGTAGCTCTTGGTAGTCAAGGCGCTGATCCATGCTGGCCCGCCGTTCCTAAGTATGGACAGGGCGACACTTGCCAGGAGTTTTCGCTTACTCCCTTGCATCGCCGAGCTATTCAACATCATGCGGGATAATGCCGATATAGCCATAGAGGCTTTCTTGCAGGCGTAATCGACGTGATTGACAAAAAACAGCTTATGGTCGATCATGACCCCAAGATACCTCAAGAACCTCTTGGATTTTATTGTGCAGTTACCTGCACTGATCGTCGCATGTTGCTCTAATTTCCGATTATACACCACCGTGACCTAAGTCTTATGGTGGGTTACCTCCTATTGCCTGGTACTCATCCATCTCTCCACAATGCCAATGGAGTGCGAGGCCGTTAGCTCGACCTTTTCAATGGATACACCGCATATCTCCAGGGTGATGTCGTCCGTGAACCCGACTATCTTCACCCCGTTCGGGAACTCAAGCAGTAGTACCTCATCGTACATCGTGTTCCAGAACACCAGATCCAGGATCGAACCTGGGACGCCTGCGGTGATCTGGACACGTTTCTGGCCTACCTCAGTGTTGTACACCAGCACGCGATTCTGGAAGTAACTTCCAAGAATCTTGTACAGGTACCCAGGAACCTGAAGGCGTTGGAGCAAATCGGCAATAGCCACCCAACTGGCGCTATTGAACGCATTTCTCACGTCAAGGGTGACCACTGCACAATATCGTACTCCTCGCCTCTTGCGCTGGATTGCCACTTCAGCTGTCTTGGTGACGGACAGGATGGCATCCACCGTCGACTTCCCTTTACGAAAGCCAAAGTGGTTGTTAGACAGACCGTCTACCAACCCCCCCCCCCCCCCGTACGTTGTCAGTCTGTTGAGGATTACCCTCTCGAGCACCTTTCCCGCTGTATCCAGCTGTATCCCACAGACATATAGGTCTATATGCCGATAGATCTCCTGTTTTTGGTAGCAACACAAGCATCTGAATTTTCCAGACGTCCGGGAAGACGCCCTCGTCCAGATACTTTTTCATCACCACCATGAACATTTCAGGACCAGTAGGACAGTCGTCTTGATGGCCAGGTTCGGAATACCATCCGGTCCTGGCGCTTTGTTCACCTTTAGCTACTTTGCCATCGCAATGAGTTCCTCATTCGTCACCGTCACCTCCTAGCCGGCCCCCGTTGTGCCGTTGTCAATTCGCACGTGATCTCGGGTGTTCGGCTGAGCCGTCCATTCTTCCGTCGCTATGTCAGCGTTAAGGTCTGGGATTCTGGAACGCTGGTCATGAGACAAATTGACGGCGGCATGGACTCGGGTCGCGGTTCGGAAAGAGTCCCCAACGATCACCTGCAGCAGCTCTGGTGAATGCTCGGTTGGAGCCGCCGATCCTCTGGTTTTGGCCATTAGTACCCGGTAGGCGTCACCCCCCGGATTCGTATTGGCCTTCTGACACAGACCCTTGAAGCAGGCTCGCTTGCTGGCCTTAATCTCTCTCTTTAGTGCGACCTTCGCGGCGACTAGTGTCCCTCTAAGCTCTATTCTTCGCGGCGTCTGACCGCGCTCTTTGCACCCTCCGTCTTGCGTGGAGGCATGCTTTTCGAAGGTCGACAATCGACTTCGTGCTCTAATACACCGGCGATCTTCCATTCCTCGGTGATCGATGATCGATTCCGCTCCGTTTCCATGTTAGGTACTCTTGGTACCCATGTTGGCTAGGTCCACATTGAGCCTAGCCAAGGCCTCCTGAAGAATCTTGCCTCTGGGGTTGGTTAGCCGGCTCCCCCACTCGAGCTCCCAAGCATTGATGTCACCCACTATAACCGACGGGTTCAGGCCAGTTAACTCCATTTTCATTCGATCCCCCCCCCCCCCCATCTGGTTCCCGAGTGGACCCTTCCTCAGACGTATGTCTGCGGCAGCAACCTCGATCTTGCACTGTTCCTTAAGTGCAGTGAAGTGAATCTTAGTGTGAGAGTAGAAGAAATCTAGAGCCAAGCGGGGTTTGGCAAAAGAAATATGGAAATATCAGCTCAAAACACAATCAACGATCAAAATATAGGTAATGGAAAGGAAAAATCCAAATTAATTAGAATTGGCACACTTAATGTGAAAGGCTGCATGAAGGAAGAAAAACGAGAAGAAATAAATAATATGTTGATAGAGCATAATACTGAGCATAATAGCAGCTTAACAAGAGGTAAATAATTTGGGTAAGCAGTTAGCACAGTTGAGACCAAAAATTATAGATGGTTCGCAGCTAGCAAAAAAAAATAGCAAGGCTAGAGAGTTGGCATTCTTACTGAGTAACAGTACAGGATTAGAACTAGGAGAGGTTAAAAAACTAGGATCTGCAGCAATTTCGACCGCTGTTAAAGTTAACAAGAAAATTAAGCTTATTCTTGTAAGCGTTCATGGACCAAATAAAAGAGCATATAATTTTTTGCCACCTTGGGTAAAGAAATTTGACTGGTTTGATGGCGAATGCAAGCAGTTAGTAGAGGAGAAGAATGCAGCACGGGCGAGAATGCTGCAACACCGTACGAGAGCGAATGTGGAACAGTATAGACAGGCACAGAACAGACAAAATTCTATTCTTTGAAGGAAAAAGCACCAGAGGGAAGATCGAGACCGCGAAGAAATGGAAGCCTTGTTCCGTGCTAACGACTCACGCAAATTCTATGAGAAGTTGAACAGCTCGCGCAAAGGCTACGTACCACAAGCTGATACGTGCAGAGACCTGGATGGCAACCTTATCACAGGAGAGTGTGAGGCGATTGAAAGGTGGAAGCAGTACTTCGACGAACACCTTAACGGTTATGTTACAGCGAATGAAAGTGGCACGGTAGTAAATCTAGGAACACGCGCAGAAGATGACAGGATTCCGAACCCAACCCTTAAGGAAGTTGAGGAGGAAATTGGTCGGTTGAAAAACAACAAAGCCGCTGGTGTTGGCCAACTCCCAAGCAAGCTATTGGAATACGGTGGTGAAGCACTGGCCAGAGCGCTGCACTGGGTAATTACCAAGATTTGGGAGGAGGAATGTTTACCGAAGGATTGGATGGAGGGAATAGTGTGTCCCATCTATAAAAAGGGTGACAAGCTGGATTGCTGCAATTATCGTGCGATCACGCTACTGAGCGCTGCCTACAAGTTGCTTTCCTAAATACCATGCCGCCGCCTGTCACCAATTGCAAAGGAGTTCGTGGGGCAATACCAAGGGGGTTTCAAGGGTGCCCGCGCTACTACGGACCAGAGTTTCGCGATTCGGCAAGTGCTGCAGATATGTCGGGAATACAACGTGCCCACACATCATCTTTTCATCGATTTCAAATCAACGTATGATAAAATCGATCGAAACCAGCTATGGCAAATCATGCACGAATATGGATTCCCGGAAAAACTGACGCAGTTGATCAAAGCAACGATGGATCGAGTGATGTGTGTCGTCCGAGTATCAGGGATGCTCTCAAGTCCCTTCGAATTTCGGAGAGGGTTACGGCAAGGTGATGGATTGTCGTGTTTGTCGTTTAACATTGCACTGGAGGGTGTGATTCGTAGAGTTGGGATAGACACGAGTGGCACGATTTTCAGGAAGTCTGTCCAACTATTTAGCTTCGCCAACGACGTTGATATCGTAGCACGTTACTTTGAGACGATGACGGAAACGTACATCAGACTTAAGGCTGATGCTAGTAGGATTGGACATGAAGGGAAGTGACTCACGAGAAGACAATGTTAGCCTCCTAGCACGAGTTCAGATCGACGGTGATGAAATCGAAGTAGTAGACGAATTCGTGTATCTGGGCTCATTGATGACCGCCGATAACGACACCAGCAGAGAAATAAAAAGGCGCATTATGGCTGGCAATCGTGTCTACTTTGTACTCCGAAGGACGCTAAGATCGAACAAAGTTCGCTGAACCACAAAGTTGACCATCTACAAGACATTAATTAGACCGGTAGTTCTCTACGGCCACGAAACATGGACATTGCTAGTGGAGGACGCGCCCTTGGAGTCTTTGAACGGAAGGTGCTGCGTACCATCTACGGTGGAGTGCAGATGGAAGACGGAACGTGGAGGAGGCGAATGAACCACGAATTGCACCAGTTGCTGGGAGAACTTCCTATCGTACACATCGCAAAAATCGGTCGACTACGATGGGCTGGGCATGTCGTAAGAATGTCGGACGACAGCCCTGTGAAAATGGTTCTCGAAAACGAACCGACAGGTACAATAAGAAGAGGCGCGCAACGAGCAAGGTGGATCGATCAAGTAGAAGGCGACCTGCGGACCCTCCGCAGACAGCGAGGCTGGCGAGTGACAACCATGGACCGAATAGAATGGAGACAACTTCTGTGTACAGCAGAGGCCACGCCGGCCTTAGTCTGATTGGTAAGATAAGTATGGGTAAAGAAATAGATAGAGACTATATTAGGACGAAGCTGATAATTGTAGGAGACTGGAGCGCTCAAATAGGATCAGATCTATTAGAAGAGGGTGATTATAAATATGTAGGCAGAAAGTTAGGATTTGAACAGTGCAACGAAAATTGTGAAAAGTTAAAACTATTCTTACAATTACATAACCTACAAAACATATCGTCAAAAATAGAAAATTCAAAATTGAAGTAACATGGAAAAGTTACAATAGAAAATGTTGAATTGACCACGTCGTTAAAGCACTTTGCAGCAATGTAAGAATCAGATTAATCAAAGGATTTTTGACTACAATACTGATCGCCCACTTATATTGACGAATGTGAAGATTAAGAACACAATACTGAAGAAAACAACCCTCCGAGAATATTATGTTCTAGATGCAAAAGCTCTTAAATATGACGTGGTGCGAAAGAAGTATCATGAGGAGCTTTGGAAGCGCAAGCTTCGTGAGGAAATGGATTTAAACCAGTGCTGTGATAGGTTCAAACTCATTTGAAAGATGTATGGAATAATTGCTGTGTAGAAAGTAGAAAATTTAATGTGACAAAAGAGATGAACGGTAAAACAATCGACAGAACAATAAAAGTTGCGAGAATAAATTATTATAGGCATATTATCAGAAGACCAAGTAGGTTAAGTCGTAGAAGGGATGGTGGCATACATACATTATCAGAAGACCAAGTAGGCATCCACTTAAGGTGGCATTTAAATTTAAATTTGGTTTTAAAAAGGAAGGAAGACCAAACTTTACGTGGGAAGACTCGCTACAGCATGATTTTTTAAGGTATCGAGGAATGACACATCAGGATTGGAAAGAACTTGCGAAAGAAAGAGAAAACCTAAAAAACGAAAAGGTGAGATATGTCAGTGACATATCTGTAAAGTCGACGTAGGACTGCTTGTTGATGTGGAGGAATTGTAATAAAATTAATAAATATCTACTATATTTTGTTCAGTCTAAAGACTCATCAAACCATCTGTTATTAGTTTTAGTTTTCCACGAAAATTAATATAGTCAACTCTTTATAACTTTTGAAGTGGCCCTAAAAAGGGCCGTTTGGTATTCAGTTATTCGCTGTTCCTGGAATGATCCGAGTAGATTGTCGAGTACCGGTAATTGTCGAGTACCAGATGATGATTTGGTGGACAGTCGAATGGGTGGTCGTTGTTGTTGGTTCTATTCCATGGAAGAAAAGCATATAATATTAGTCCTTAGGTGTTTTAGGAGCGTTAATACTGTGTATGAAAATCTTGAATTCAACTCTTTAGAACTCCTCAAGTGGCCCTGAAAAAGGCTGTTTGGTATTTTTTCGTTGCATGTTTTTGCATAAAATCTAGAAAATCTATGTTTTCATGTTTGAAAACGTCAATGTTAAAGTCTCCGGTCAACACAACTGGCGTATCTTGCGCAGCATACCTGAACAACTTGCGAATCAAGAACAATTTTAAATTCTTCAACGCAGAACATCTCGTCATGATGTTCACTGAGCTGTTGGATCTTGTTGTTAGCAGCCATAGTGGTAGCCTTGTCCTGCTGATATATTGCTACACCACCTGCTCTCAAGTTGCAGCGTTTGAACTGAACGATGTAGTGGTAGCCTTCAATATCGACTAAGGAGTCATTGTCTAGCCAAGTCTCACTCAGTGCGAGGAATTCCACGCTTGTCAAAATCCGATCTGAGGCGATATCCATCACGTGAGCGTTCAAACTTTGAACATTGATGCTCATCAACGAGGTGGCAGAACTCTTGCTTTCCAAAACTTGGGATGGTTTATCCCCAAGTGTTTGTAATCGATGGTTTTCTAGACGCTGCAGCTCGTTCCTGAGGTCTACCATCTTAGGTGAGTTGCTACCTTTAGCATGATCGAGCTTAAAGGCATTGGTTGGGTTTGTTAAATACAGCCCCTGGATTGACTGAACACGTGACAATCCAACATACACTAACTGCTGGGTACCGAGAGCTGCTGCTGCCAAAGCTGGGTGCTGCCACGACCAGCTGGGCACTGCTGGGTAGCCAGAGCTGCTGCTGCCACAGCTGGGTACTGCCTAGCCGGGTGCTGCCTAGCGGGATATTGCCACCACCAACTTCTCCCACCGGGAGATCCGCGCAGCTCCAATGCTGCCGAAAGAATGAGGCATTAGTTCAAAAATGGGTCTTTTATAAGCTCCCAGCTAATCGCTGATCTCGTTGTCCGCTCTGCTGTTTGCTGATTGGTTAATACGCTGATGTGGTATTTTGGTGCGAGTGTGATATTCTTCATTTCCCGCTCATTTCTTCTACTGGTGATTCATATCAAAATGAATATGAAAACAATTTATATGTATATATGATAATTAATATGTATATAATTTTGTTAAATATTCTAATAATAATAAGAATTATTGTTATTATTTTAATAATAATGAAAATAATTATTAGAAGAGTTTAAATCAGTAAAGATATTATCTTTCAAATGTCCTTACACATAGCTAGAATATCATGAGAATTTAATTTATTTCTTCTATATTCTGTTTCTTCTCTACAATAAATTAAATAAACTCTTTAGTTGGGAAAATTGTGTTGAAAAGGACCCTTGTCGGTGAGAGGGGGGGGGGGGTCTTCTCGAGTAGCAAGATGGACTGAATTTTCTCCGGCCTCTTGGAGTAATGTCATGTTGATGTAACACCATGTAGTGAAAATGTCGATTAGATCAAGATAAAATATTAGTTTAACAAACTCTTTTTTTTGGGAAAATTGTTTTGGTCGCCCAGATAGAACAGGTTGTATTAATTATCGGGGGGAACATAGGGATCAAATTGACTTCTCGGTCTTCTCAAGTAGCAGGATGGCCTGAATGCTTGGCAGGTAATCACCCTGTGAAATTTTCAGAACAGAGAAAATCGGGATTTACATATAGATAAGCAGCATCAGCTTCGGCCACTTTATCCGCTCTTGAAGTAACGCGAAGTAACATTACAACCATGCGTAGTAATGAAAATGTCGATTATCTTATGATAAAATAATATTTTAACAAACTCTTTAATTGGTAACATTGTTTTGTTCGCCCTGAAAAGGACGGGTTTTTATTTAATTGTCGCGGGGCAACATGGTACACGTTCGAAATGTGCTTCTCGGTCTTCTCAAGTAGCAAGATGGCCTGAATTTTCTCCGGGCTCTTGAAGTAACACCATGTTGAAGTAACGCCATGTAGTGAAAATGTCGATTTGCATATTGTTTTGGTCGCCCTGAAAAGAACGGGTTGTATCAATTGTCGGGGGAACATGGTACGCGATCAAATTTGCTTCTCGGTCTTCTCAAGTAGCAGGATGGCCTGAATAATTGGTAGGAAACCACCCTAAGAAATTGTCAGAACAGAGAAAATCAGGATTTACATATAGATTGACGCGGCTCGGCCATTTTATCCGGGCTATTCAAGTTACGCCATGTTGAGACGGTGCGTTGTAATGCTATTTTCACTACTCGATTAGCTCATAAGATATTAATAAAACAAACTCTTTAATTTGGCAAATTGTTTTGTTCGCCCTGAAAAGGGCGGGTTTCATCAATAGTCGGGGGAACGCGATCGAAATTTGTATGTATGGCCTGAATATATGACAGGAATCCACTGTATGTACTGTCATCGTCATCTGCTTTTTAAGTCACGACCACTTGGTTTAGGGGGATGGATGTGGGTCGAGACGTCATTCGTGTCATATCTCGCCTCATGTCCAATCATTATTTTTTGAACGCTCATTTATACCGGGTTGGGTTGAGCGACAGCAATCTCTGTGAGTGTGGACAAGGCTATCAGGACGCAGATCACGTTATTTGGTCTTGTGCTGAACATCGTGGAGTCAGATCGGGGCTCTATGATTCCCTTCGGGCTCGAGGTAGACAACCCAATGTGCCAATTCGAGATATTTTGTCTGTACGTGTTTGGGAGTACATGAAACTCATTTATGTGTTTTTGACTAACATTAGCTTTAGATTGTAGTTAGTTTAACCTGTATGTTTAGTTTAAGTTTTTTTTCTGTGTATTTGTTTTTTTTTCTTTTTCAAAAAATGTTCAAGTCAAAAGAAAACCATAAGTTGTACAGTTATAAGTGTTTCAATAATTTAGAATTTAAATTTAATGTGTTATGTGAACCATACTTTAAATTTCCACCCTCTTTCCCATCCGTAATTTGTAATTCCTAATAACCTCGAGACGGCCGCGAGTAATCGGTTTTATCCCCCTAACTTTAGTTTTAAGATAAATGATGTATAAAAGACATGAAAATTTGGCTCTGTAAAGTTGATTCGATTGAGCCTGTACAAATAAATGATTAATTAAAATAAAAAGTCACGACAGGCCGGGCACTGCTGGCTACCGACCGCCAGCTGCTGCTGCCACGACCAGGTGGGCATTACTTCTACCAATGCTGGGCATTGCTGGGTACCGAGCGATGCTGCTGGGTGCACCGGGAGATCCGCGCAGCTCCAATGCTGCCGAACGAATGAAGCATTTGTTCGGAAATGTGCGTTTTATCATGGCATCGGGTACCATTGCATGAACAAAAGGGGGTATCAACTAAAGCAATGTGAATCAAATTCATTAAAAGGGGAGGGGAATCTGATGTTTCGCCAAACACTAGCGTGAAACAGAATCTACCTCTCGAGAACAAAGAATAAGAAGAAGAAGACGATGGGAGACGTCTCTTGCTTAGATTTGAAAACTGTGCTAGAAAATTTGGTTAATTTACTCTGCGAATCGAAATTATAAGACATCACCTTACACTCACGTTATTTTTAATAAGTTAATGTTAAAAATCAATTAACTTGATTACTTAAACTCATACGTAGAATTATTTCCAATCAATTGGTGCAAACGATATGAAAATCGTTTATGCAATGACTTAGTTATTGTCGCTCAAAATCTCCAAAACGAACCGTAACGCGGTCGATTTCAGAAATTTTAGAACGGCGCCCTAGTATAGAAATGAAAGACGTAGTCCTACGTCAAAATAAATCAGAAGAAATTTATAAAGATAGTAACAGTGAAATTACAAACGGAGAAGAAAGAGAGTGAGAAATAACAACAGTGGATGGAACATAGCTTATTAAGATAAGGGATAGAAGGCAATCAAAGACATAAAACATAATATACAGACGTAATACGTAGTAATGCAATTCACAACGTGGGAGAAAATGATGACTTAATGTACAGACGCCTCGAGGATGTATTGGATACAGATGGTAAGTGAGTCAATTAATTATATCTGTTTAACTTACTGTAAACTGGGAGGGAGGTAGCTACAAGGAGCTGAAGTGAACTGAGGACTGGACAAAAGTAGTGTAGGGTAGCCAGACTTTTGTCATGAGAGAGAACAGCCATTGCATTGTTTTCCGAAGGTTTCAGGGAATTCAACCCTAGCAGCACACTTGTTAGAAACAGTAAAAATTACTTCAATGTAACTTGAATAGGTCACAACCAAGTTTATGCAACTGATTATCGCGGTTTGGGTGTTGCTTTGGGAACCACCCTGCTACAACAAACCACAGGTAGAACATTCCCTTCCGGTATGATTCTACAGACATAAGTAATCCTTGCGATAATGGTGGGTATACTTTCATCGTCATTATCATAAACTTATCCGAAGCCGCTACCCTTTTAATATCTCACATTTTCGCGCTATTAAATAAACGCTTGATTTTAATAGGCTCGTTCTATTGTGAATTGATGCCATTATTGCATTAGTATGATTGTGTGGAAGGTCATACTCTATGCCCAGGGAATCAAGAAATTGTCCTTATCGAAATATTCCTAGACCAGATCAAGAATCGAACCCAGCCTCCTTCTACATTTTGCTTTGTAGCAGCGCCTTTTCCGACTGAGCGAAGGGAGGCCCCAGCATGACATTTACACACCTCGTGGCTACGATAAGGCAGAGCTACGATAAGAAAGAGTTCATTGAAAACACTGCTTGATCTAAGCTCAATTGACAATGAAGATAATCTAGTGGAAAAAATATCCCATGTGGCTCCAACCGCATTAATTCCAGTTCGGCGCTCTTAATTAAACGAAAATTGCAGAACAAATTGACTCAACACCTCAGCATAATTTCCTAATCACTGACGCCGTCGTAGTTCAGAATTTCGTTAATATAATTCATTACCATCTACATGGTACACAGTAAGTAGGTCACACGAGCCGAACGTTCTTAAACTTTTCAATGACGTACGCCCTTCTTCGCCTGTCTTAGCACCGTTTCAATCCAAATTAATTCAACGTTTTGCCATCCGAGACTGACAGGATGAAAACTTTCCCTAACAGTAGCTGTGAGTCTGAGTACCGGTTGATCCCCTCGTTTTCTGTAAATATGCCACTCGTTCTTTCTCCCGCGAACGGATAGAACGACTTTCAGTAACGAAGCATGTTTTGTTTTCCATCCGGATTAGAACACATACACGGTAAACACACGCACACACATGCTTTCTCCGAGTTGCTTACAAAACGGGAAGCAATTTCGCCACGAACATCACGATGAACATCATCGTGATTCGCCATTCGTCCGGGTTTCTCCCAGTGCAGTTGCAGAGCGAAGGAAAATGTCCCGCATGTCATCATCCTTCCATTATGTGCTCTAAAGTAGCAGCAGTAGCAGGAAGGATAAAAGCGATTTCCTGCGTCCAAACAGGAACGTGCCATTTTCCTACAGTTAGTCTCTAGCAATCCGGATAAGGACTCGTTCTAGTCGCTTGACTCAAGCGTTGTTTACGAAGCATCCAGTCACACTACTGGCGATACGATGTGACTGCCATGTGTGTGGATTTTGCAATTTTGTAGCATTTTTAGCTCGCCTTTACCGCGCTGTCGTTTGAGGAGTGGAAAACATACTTGGCGAAGTGGTTGGTGCTATTCCAAACACGTTCTTCGTTTCGATGTCACTTAGCTTCCAGGTGAGTAGCGTAGATGAATAATTAAACGGTGCTATTTAGTTGCGAGTAATGTACCTAATGCAAGTTCGATGAGTATTTGCGTGACTTGCGTTGGCAAGTTTCTCCCAGTGTGTCAATTATCGGCAAGTCATAGGTGTAAATTGTTTCCATTCCATTAACCATTCTGTTAATCGATAATCACCGACAGTTTACAGTAAATCAAGTTTAATCTACCATATCCACTCACCTGCTTCCATTCGACTTTGTCGATGATTTCTGCTCCCGGGGCAGAACTTTCGGTGATCGGTGGTCGCAGAAGTGAAATGTACTGTTGCCGAAAAAAAATCCAATTAATACAATTCCGGAATAATGAGCACAACAAATCAACACCCACCTTGCCGCGATCTAAGCTACGGATAAGATCGAGATCGGTGGAGTCGGAAATACCGCCGTGCACGACCAGCACACGGTTGTTAACTATCGTACCCAACGGAAGCCATCGGTAGACTTCGTCGATGAGCTTTAGCAGTCTTTCGGCGTTGTGTTTATATTTTTGATGAACCTCTCGTACAAACCCGTAGCGAACGTTCATGACGGTGTCTTCGTGGTTGCCGCGATTCAGAAAGACACCGCCGGGAAAAACTAGGAACGTACAGAGCAGCAACAGGAACACCTCCAAGCCCTTCTTGCCTCGATCCACGAAGTCGCCATTGAAAACGTACGGATTCTCCGGCGATGGGAGACCATTCTGAAATTTTAAAGTATTTTGATCCTTTTAACAAAACATAAAACAAAGAGTGAAGTCAAACCTTATGGAACACCACCAGCAGATCGTCCAGTTTGCCGTGAAGATCTCCACAAATAGTGACCTGTTTCGAAATGGCTGTCGAAGCTTGGTTCAAATTTGGCAGTCGCTTGAGCTTCGACGTGGCTTCCCGTAAGATTCCGGCCACGTACTTGGCATGCAGTCGGTTCTTCTTCTTCCGAAACAGATCGATAATCACATCCAGCTCCTTCTTGTCCAGCGGAAACTTGATGTGCGGTCCCTGATAGCTTCGCTCCGGACCGCAGATACCTTCGTCGGCCAAGTCGTCCGATTCGTCAGAGAACTTCATGTCGAGGGCTTCTGCATTTGAAAAAAAAGCATTAAGGGTTATGGAAAGTGTGGATTATCGAGCTTCAATTAAACAGTTAATACCGTTGGATGACGACCGGGAAGTCTCCTGCGAATCGATGGGACGTCCGGCAGTGTCGGGAATGTGCGTTAGCAGTGCGTTGAAAAAGTTGTACAACTGAAACGAAACAATCGGTATTTACTTAATCAGTCGTGACAAAACGGGGGAATTGATTTAATGGTCGGGATTTTTCAATTATTCACTGCATCCGATGCTAATTTAATCTACATGTATGTGCGTTATGGCTTGTGTCGGGGAAAAATGGTCACACAATAAGACACGGGGTTTACGTCGGGGTACAAACAAAGCTAATTGAACACGGTTGCAGTTGAATTGGAAATGTTTGCTGTATATCTAGATTGAAAAAAAAATCGAGTGCCATTATGCGTTTTGCATTGATGTTGCAATTTGTTACTCAGCATAGGATGTGACAATTTTATAGAAGATAAACTGAACGAAAACTATGACGATCAATTAGTGAGTAATTAAGAGCTATTTATATTAGCTTTATAAATAGCAATATTATGAAATAATAAATCTCGATTACTTTTTCAAACAGACGTAACTGATTTTGTAAAATAAGAGGGGAAGTATGATTCAAACGTTGAATTTTTGAAACCCTTAGCAATTTCACGCAAACTAGGGCGATCACCACGAGGAATAACATTTACCGAATAGGATGGTGATGCTACTTTCCGTGAGGGTGCTGAGAGTTTTGAGAAATCTACGTTTTTTTATAAGAGCAGACACATCGGACAGTCTTGTTTGTTTGACCGAGTTAAATTTGTAATTCTTAAAATTTTATTGGAATTTGATTTGTGGTATATTTCTACGTTAAAAGTTAACTGAAAACATGCGACTTGTTGCTGTCAACCACAGTTACACTGAAAATTTATTTTCGTAAATTAGTTCTTACTCGTTTCTTAAACATGGATTTTGTACATAAAACAAATGTCTCATTTATTGTATGAAACATTCATATTCCGTTTTATATGGTGAAATTCAATTATTATACTTTTTTGTATAATGCACTGAATGAATTTCGTGAAGACCAGTCAACTGCTTTTTCTCTTTTAGCCTACTAATTCGTGATGGAGTTGCTGCTGACATAATCGGGAATCATTTATTTATCCCAAAATAAAAATTAAAGTTCTGTCGAGAGTTTACTTCGTACTCATTAAACAAGTATCTTCTCACGAGCCACCATGGCCTTGTGAAATCAACCACGGATTCAATAACAGCTCTTACCAAAAGTACAGGAACGTATCCCATGTCAAAAACATTGAAAGAAACTAAAAGGTACAGCCCCATTGGGTTGGGTAGAGGTAGCATCCATCAACATTACAGATAAGTAAACTGTCAAGATTAATGAATAATAGGAGAACGATAGAAAAGAAACCTAAAGTAAAAAAGTGAACATAATTTTAATAGAAGTAATATGTGGTTTGGCCCGGTTAGCTACAGAAGCAGTTATTTATAGAATTATATTTATTTTCGACCTTAGTGAGTAGTATTTATCTTTCCAAACATGGATTAAGTGTATCATAAGTGCTGCTTGTAGTTATTTCTTAAATTCTACCATTCTAGTGCCTATATTCAACCTTATACCTACTCAACCATAAATTGAATTTGATCGTGGAACTGGGAAACTAGAAGCATTGAATTTGTAAGTTCATTATTACCTTAATTTCTAGAATCAAACAAAACAAATAAAGTAACTCCCGTATTTGTGTAGCTTGGGACACTACGCTAACAAGAATCGAGCGTATTCTCTTCCGTTCCCGAACAGACATAATGTTGAAAGTTCAACAAGCTCTAGACAAAACATTGTATCTGATATCATACCGCGAGTCGAAGACCCTTCTTCAGCCTTCCAGCCAGTGATTGATGACGAAATAGCTCGTCAAGCGGCCGTCTTCGGTTCTTTAGAAGGAACATTTGCCTGTTGAGCCATCTTGCGCTTGCGGGAATTGTGCTTCTATATAGCAGCCAAATGTTGCGACATTTCAATGATTTGGAAAATTCTCAAAAACTTTTTTCAAATAGTACTCAATCCGACGCGAAACGAAATTTTACTTTCATTCTGCCAATATATTGCTATTGGATATTGAAGGCCATGGAAGGGAATAAGCATGAAAGTAACAGAAAAAATCCTTTTCATTCATCATTTCCTTCTAGAACTTTCAAGCTTAATATTTGTCATAATTAACATATTTTGTCGGTTACTTGCAATACTGGCACAACTCAGAATAAAAATTGTCGAAAATTTCACTTTGCTTGAGTTTTTATGAAGAAATATTGCCTGGATTGCGATAGTTCGTCAATACTAAATTAAAATTTGGACAGGGATTACGAGTTAGGTAGGCATCATGATCATATAATAAGCAAACTCTTTTCATAATTCAGTATAATCCTCTCTCCAAAATTATAATAATAACCCTGAAAACGGCCATTTGTGTGATGTACATAATTTTGCTCCTCGTGGTTACGTCGACCGGCTGACTTAGCATTCTCCATTGGCTGGGTAACCGAGTGCACAGCTAGCCAGTTTCTAGCGACAGAAAACAAAACCATCGCCTATCTGGCCAATGGCTGCTCGTCAGTGCACAATTCAGAGTGCTTGCCACCGCCAGTTACTAACCTAATCTTCTTAATCCACTATTTACAACAAGGAACTACAATATGTGTACACATGGCTAGTCAGCTGTTAATAATATTTCGTTTGTTGGTTGTCGAACGTGCTTGGTTATTTACTCCCGGACGCGACGTTGAGCCAGTGCGTGGTAATGGAAATTTTGATGAGCGTAACAGAAACTTCTGTTGAAGCGAATAGCATTAGGTCAACATGCATTAGGTCACCACATAGAAAATGGACTTGCATGCAATAACAATAGAGAACGTGTTCCATTCGAACAGTTCAGCATGCAATTAGGGATTTTCGCCCGTTCAAACTGGCAGTCTTGTTCTTAGCATAAATTCATGTATAAATCCAACCTATAATAATCGACAGGCAGCAAAAAGTTTAGTTCAGTCTCAAGTCTCCCTTCATGTGAAACAAGTGCTGAAAATAAGGTTACAGTATCAGGCATTTCTGGCAAGTGCCAACATAAAACTGGTGCCGTGACCAGGATATTCGACGCCATTGAGTTTACTGGCCACGTTTGACGATCCACTGGGCGCTGCCATTTTTCTCACGCCATTGTTCCGGAGGTGTATAGAATCAATTCATGGCTCAAACAATTGGGCTACAACCGTTTGGAACCCATCCGAATGCTGATTCCCGCCATCGTTCTTCGGTTCGTCACTTGTTAAAGGGTACTGCCGGATATCGCCATTGCATTTCGGCTGTCCAGCGCCATCCTCAGAAGGACAGACGCTATCTCACAGGCCAAACCTTTTCTGCATCTGTATCCCAATCATCAACATCCGAAAGGCGGTGCCGCCTTGTGTGAACCACTCAACAGATTCACTGGTTCTTGATTTTTCGCCATCTTACCGACTAACACGGACGGTGCCTGCTTATTGTTCCTGTTGGCTGTTTTATATAAATTCAAGGCACATACTTGCCTTGGAATTGGTGAGTACCATTCCAAGTAGTTTACTTGCTCGCTCCAGGCCTACCGTGGTCTTCTCGTCTTCGACAGATCTGTTTTCCATTGCTGAATACCGATTACCCTATTCTGGATTGCAAGATGGAGCAGCAACAGCAGCAAAGAGTATATCTCGCTTCCCGGAGAACCACGATGATTGCCGCGCTGGGTCGGGCAGCTCATTGAGTCCATTGCGATCTGCTCAGCGAATTACAACCTAGCGTGGCAAACGTTGGTCGACAGGTACGCCAACGAATACCTATTGAAGAAAAGGCATCTCCAGGCTCTATTTGAAATTAACTCGGCTAAGAAGGAAACCGCTGCATCTCTACACGCGCTGGTGGATGAATACCAGCGTCACACAAAGATCTTGTGTCAACTAGGCGAACCAACGGACTCCTGGAGCACCATCCTGGAACATCTCCTGTGCACGAAACTCCCTGACGACACGCTTAAGGCCTGGGAAGAACACGCCTCAACCTCTATTAACCCGAACTACGACTGCTTGATCGAGTTTCTTCAGCGCCGTATGCGCGTTTTGGAGTCTATTCTGGTGAACCATCATCAGCCCGCAATTATTCCAAATGCATCATCTCATTCCACCAGAAGAGTTCCTAATTTCCGTGCTTCTACGTCCAGTTCCGTCAGCAAATGTCCAGCTTGCAGCCAAGATCATCCGCTTATGAAATGTGCAAGATTCAACCAGCTGTCCCACTCCGAGCGGCTGCGGTTAGTGTCCAGCAAGAGCTTGTGTCACAATTGCCTGAAAGGTGGCCACATTGCTCGCAATTGCCCATCGAGTTACAGCTGCAAACATTGCCATAAACGTCATCACACCATGCTCCATTCCAGTGACGTTACTAGATCAGTAAATGATTTGCCTTCCACTCGCACGTCTATGCCGACGCAAGCCATTCAGTCTACTGCTTCCTCCATCGTAGAATCAGTTCCCCGATCACCCATCGTAGATGCCGAAGAGGTCCCAAGGATCGTTGCCAGTGCCTCCGCTCCACAATCTCGAGAAGACGTTCTTCTGTTGACGGTACTGGTGAAGGTCGTCGATGCATATGGCCAAGACCACATAGCACGGGTGCTACTAGATAGTGCTTCTCAGCCAAATCTCATTACAGATCGCCTGGCACGACGATTGCATTTGAAACGGACTCCAGTAAACGTGACAATTCAAGGAGCAGGCAATATCTCTAAGAAGGTGAAGGAATCAATTTTCGCTCGAATCAAATCTAGGAACGATAGTTTTGAATGCGGTGTGGACCTACTACTAATGGACACGGTGACCGCGGATCTTAAAGCACAAGATATATACATCAAGGACTGGCAAATTTCTTCAAATTTGTCATTGGCCGACCCGATGTTCAACAAGCGTCAACAAATTGATATGGTTCTAGGCGCCAAGCACTTCCACTCCTTTTTCCCAGTACCTCACCCTCGGCCATATGCGATTGGTCGAGCCGGACGATGGATCAGATCACTCCCACAAATATTATCTACCTCACCACCCCGTAATAAAGGAAGGAAGTACGACCACCAAGGTAAGAGTCGTATTCGACGGCTCCGCTCGTACTTCTACCGGCTTCTCCTTGAACGAAGCTCTCTGCGTGGGTCCGGTGGTCCAAGATGACCTTCTTGCTATTATTCTCCGATTTCTGACGCATCCCGTGGCTCTAGTTGGCGACATAGCAAAGATGTACCGGCAAGTGCGTCTACATCTTGATGATTGTTCGTTGCAACGTATTCTCTTCCGGTTCACAAAAAACGTTCCAGTTCAAACCTATG
The DNA here is from genome assembly GCA_034211315.2 of Aedes japonicus. Taxonomy (NCBI): domain Eukaryota; kingdom Metazoa; phylum Arthropoda; class Insecta; order Diptera; family Culicidae; genus Aedes; species Aedes japonicus. The sequence goes on from JASCZW010007690.1 coordinate 98,533, forward strand.
AATTGCAAACCATCACCTATGGTCTATCTCCTTCCTCTTTTCTGGCAACGCGTACACTCCAGAAAGTTCCATCGGATGAAGGCAATGATTATCGGGTAGCCGGCTAAGCGCTACTTAAAAACGATTTTATTGGAGGGGCGAAGACCATCGAAGAAGCTATCCAACTCCGAGAAGAACTAGCGAACTTTCTCTCAAAAGGTGGATTCGGTCTGAGAAAGTGGACATCAACCCGCCTTGAAATACTGCAGGGACTCCAGGATGACCTTATCGGGACGCAATCGAGCCTACAATTCATACCGAATGAGTCAATAAATGCACTAGGAATTCGATGGGAGCCAGAATCTGATACATTTCGTTTCGATTCACCAATACAGCACCGCGACGAGCTTCCAACAAAACGTTCAATCCTCTCCGACATTGCTAGACTCTTCGATCCACTCGGCTTAATTGCACCCATCGTAGTCAGAGCTAAGATCCTTATGCAAGAATTATGGTCGCTTTCCTGCGACTGGGACGACCCTGTACCTCCAATAATTCGGATGAAATGGGAAAACTTTTCGGCTTGAGCTTCCAAAGATTGCCACCTATCGAATTGATCGCTACGCCTTTCTCCTAGAGGCACAAATTGAGCTGCATACATTCGCCGATGCCTCGACGTCTGCATACGGGGCCTGCACATACGTCCGCTGTGAAAACGCTCGGGGAACCGTACAAATCAGGCTACTTGCTTCCAAAGAGTAAGGTGGCTCCGCTGAAAAGGCTGACAATCAGCTCGCCTGGAACTGTGCGCCTGTGTCCTGGCTGCCCACCTGCATCATCGTATCAAAGAAGCTATCAACATCAATGTATCCGCATCGTATTTCTGGTCCGATTCTGCCGTCTGTCTGTATTGGCTTAGAGCACCTCCCAGCACATGGAAGACGTTCGTTGCCAATCGGGTTTCCGAGGTGCAACATTTCACACATGGAAGCAAATGGAACCATGTACCCGGCACCGAGAATCCTGCAGATCTGGTATCACGAGGGATGTCAGTGGAAGAATTCCTGAAAAGCGAGGATTGGAAGCATGGTCCTTCATGGTTGGCACACCAGCGATCGGCCTGGCCAACTTCAAACCCGCCTGTCGTTTCGGAGGACATTCTGGAAACAAAAAGTGTCGTTACATCCATCCAAACAAAACCCAGCACTAATCCATGGTTTCTTCGGTGGTCATCCTATACTCGCCTGCTTCACATTGTAGGTTATTGCCTCCGTTTCGCGACAAGAACACGTTCAAAGACTAGAACCCAGCCACTTGCATCACTGTTAGAGATTGGACTCAACGTACAGTCACTCAGCGTCGATGAGCTTGTCAACGCTAATGCAGTCCTAATCCGTCTTGCACAGCTGGATGCCTTCGAGGATGAGATCAAGGACCTACAACGAGTAAATGCCGTGATGAAAAAATCTAAAATACGTCGGATGTGTCCATTCATCGATCCGGAAGGAATACTACGAGTAGGAGGTCGATTGAACTTATCTCAGCTTCCTTACCAGTCTAAACACCCTGCCCTCCTCCCAAAGGGATCATCCATTCACTGGGTTAATCGGAGAGCACTATCATCGGAAGTTGCTCCACGGCGGCGGGCGTCTACTGTTATCATCAATTCGTGAAGAATATTGGCCACTGAATGGTCGCCGTTTAGTCCACAGCATCGTTCGAAATTGTTTCCGGTGTATACGTCAACGTCCGCAGCCCGCACACCAGCAGATAGGACAGCTACCAGCAGCGAGGGTCATCCCGAGTCGTCCATTCTCTAATACCGGCGTGGATTATGCCGGGCCTCTGTACATGAAACCCATCCATAAACGAGCTACTGCCGCACGTTATTGGAAAACATTCGTTTTCGGGCGCCGGTATGTTCGATCCCAAACGGCACACGACGTGCTTGCTGTGGTTGAATAGCACCAAACACGCGTTCCCCCCGGGAGCGTGTATTGTTTCCACCCATTGGGAGCGGCTAGCATGCAATGATGGCCTGATGCTATTGTAGCTAAAGTGGGCAGCGTGGAACAACACTGTCGGCGCGCCGTATCTATATACTATTGTAATGATGCGGTGCGCACGGCACTATAGATCCGTACTGCGTGTCCCCTATAAAAGGGACACATTAATGTTTATAGTTTAGTCATTCAGTGTCGTCCTAGCGACAAGTTCGGACGTGTTTTTTCGCTCTCGGTAAATTTTTACAGTTTGGCAGTGTTTTTAATTTCGCGATTTCTCGCGTTTCCACGTGATGATAATGGGCAAACCTGGCCCAAGTGGTGTACCGAAACCCAGCGGCAAGCGGCCGGCTGACAGCAGCAACCCGTTTTCGTTACTCGAAGGCAGGACCGATACCGTTGCCCAGGCGCAAGGCAACAAAAAGAAAAGGAAGAAGAAGTTGAACCAACTCGATGGTTCCAGTGGCTGTACCCTCGAAGCGTGGGCCCCCGCGACGACGGCACCGCAATGAACACCAGTGATGTCGGTGATTTCGGCGGCTCCGTCGATAATTTGAACACTGCTGTTCCGCCAGCAAAAGTCAAGCTACTCACCGGTGGTGGTGAAAAACATCCCTCTCGGCGACCTTGTGGCCAAATTTCAAGCGGCCGGCATTGCAGCGGAGTACAAGTTATCCCGTATCGGCACGAAGGTGATGCTACGGTCAAAGAAGGACTTCAACCAGAGTGGTGTCATGTCTGAAGGATTCTCGTTCGGAATTCTTCACACATGACATCCCCGGGAGAAGCCTTTTAAGGCCGTCATCAGAGGTCTGCTAAACCTCGATCCGGTACGAATCGCATCGGACATCAAGGACCGGTACAAACTGGCCCCAATCGCCGTCTACCGGATGAATCGGCGCAACGAAAATGTAAGGCATCACCCGGATTGCCTGTACACTAGTGCACTTCCAAAGGGAACGGTGACGCTCAACGCACTCAAAGCAATCCGCTCCTCTGTTACATCATCGTCACGTGGGAACCGTACCGTAGTGGACATCGTGATGTGACACAGTGCCAGCAGTGTCTGGACTTTGGTCATGGTACCCGGAACTGCAACGTCAATGCCCGCTGCAACAACTGCGCCCTAAACCACACCACATCCAACTGTCCCATCGAAGGAGCCGTGGCGTACAAATGCGCCAACTGTGGTGGTGCCCACCAAGGATCTGATCGCCAATGCCCGAAACGCGAAGCCTTCAAGCGCATCCGAAAACAAGCATCGACTGCCAACCAACCGGGACGGAAGACGGAAAGGGCTCCGGCCTTCACAGCAGGAGATTTCCCGCCAATTCGCGGTAGTCGCCAACCAAACCCGTGGGGACAAGGTACTAGCCCTCAACCAAATCCCGGCCCTTCCGGTGGACAGCGATCCTCAACCCCCCCTGGATTCTGGAGACAACAACAACAGCAACAACCAGCAACCAACAACAATCCCGATCTGTTCTCTGCGGACGAACTGATGGCGATCTTCGTTGACATGACCAGTGCGCTTCGCCAGTGCCGTAGCAAGCCCGAGCAGATTCAAGTACTCGGAAAATTTATCATCCAGTATGGCGTCTAAAGCGCTAACCATCGCCACCTGGAACGCTTGCTCTATTCGAGCAAAAAACTACGAGCTTGCCGACTTCGTCCGCAAGCAAAACATCGACGTGGGCCTACTAACCGCTCCAGGGGGGTGGTGTAGCGATCATCGTGAAGAAAGGGATACAATACCACATTCTGCCACATATCCGCACATCCGTTATCGAGGCCCTTGGTGTGGAGGTGGAAACATCGACTGGAAGTACCCGGTTCATCGCTGTTTACTGCCCTCGACAGTGTGCTGCTAGCAACGAAGCGGCAATCCAATTTAAGAACGACCTAACCGCCATCACACGTACCAGCTCTCGTTTCGTCATCGGTGGGGACCTGAACGCGCGCCACGAGGCATGGAAAAACTACCAACGCAACCAGAACGGTCGACTGTTGTTCGACCACTCCCAGCATGGGCTGTACACGGTGCAGTTTCCGGATGAACCAACATTCATCTCTCCGGTGGGAAATCCATCCACGCTGGATTTTTTCCTGACGAACACCACAATGTCAAAGCCGGTGGCGCACAACGACCTCAGCTCTGACCACCAACCGGTGGTGGCTGAAGTCGGTGTCAACGTGATTCCTGCTCCAACCTACCAGCGAAAAGACTACCACCACGTGAACTGGCCACAGTTCGGCCAAATCGTCGATCGGAACATCGACGAAAATCCACCACTCGACTCCATCGATGACATCAACCGTGCGCTGGAGGGATTCCAACAAGCCATAACCGTGGCTGACGAGGCGTGCGTCCGACGAGTTCCTGTGAGGGGTAAGTTCGTTGCCATTGATTCCCACACCCAACTTTTGATCCGCTTACGAAATGTTCGTAGACGCCAGTTCCAGAGGACAGGTGATCTGGATAGGAAACAAGAAATGGCCGATCTGAACCGGCAGATTGCTTCCAGAATGGACTCGCTCCGAAACGAGAGTTTTGGACGTGTCATCCAAAATTTGGATGATCGCTCGAGACCATTCTGGAAGGTAGCCAAAGTCCTAAAGACGCATCCAAAGCCCATTCCTCCTCTGAAGGTTGTCGATTCGATTCTTCTATCCCCAGTGGAGAAAGCAAATGCGATCGGCAATCATATTGCCGCATCGCATTTGCTTGGCTCAAACATCCCAAGTCCGCTTGAAGGTCAGGTTGCGCAAAGCGTCAATAATCTAGATGCCTCCCCTTGTGTCGTGCCCCCGGAGGATAGGATTACTATCGAACAAATTTGCTCAGCGCTGAAGAGCACTAAAAACATGAAGGCGCCCGGGTTTGATGGGATCTTCAATTTGATCCTAAAAAAGATTAACACCAAAGCCCACTCGCTCTTGAGTGCTATCTTCAACAGATGCTTGGAACTGCACTACTTTCCAAGCATCTGGAAAGAAGCCAAAATCATTCCGATCCACAAACCCGGGAAAGATCCAACATCGCCTTCAAGCTACAGACCTATAAGCCTCCTTTCAGCGCTGAGCAAATTGTTCGAGAAGCTAATTCTTAATCGTTTGCTCAGGTGTGTCGAGGAAAACAACATTCTCCTGCCGGAACAGTTTGGGTTCAGGTAGGGGCATTCCACCACTCATCAGCTAGTTCGGGTGATGAATAACATCCGAAGTAACAAAGCTGTATCCAAGTCCACAGCCATGGCTTTGTTAGACGTCGAAAAGGCGTTTGACAATGTCTGGCACGACGGGCTTGTATACAAGCTTTGTAACTTCAACTTCCCAGCACACCTTGTGAAAATCACCCGCAACTACCTCCAGCAAAGGTCGTTTAGGGTATCGTTGAACGGTTGTCTTTCAGACAGGTTTTCGATCCCAGCTGGAGTGCCGCAAGGTAGCCTGCTGGGCCCGCTGCTATATAACATCTACACTTCAGACATTCCTCCCTTGGTGATGGTTGCGAGTTTTTCCTGTACGCAGATGATACCGCAATAGCCGTCAAGGGAAGGATGCCTCGCGAAATAACAAGCAAACTTCAACGATGCCTTAACACCTTTGCCGATTATGCTGAGTTGTGGAAAATTAAAATCAATGCCTCTAAAACACAAACTATCATGTTCCTCCACCGGCAATCACCCAAACTGAAACCTCCTCCGGCGTGCACAATAATTATGGACGGCACAAGGGTCGAGTGGTCCGCCGAAGTAACATATCTAGGTCTACTGTTTGACGAAAAACTTCTCTTCCGATCGCATGTCGAGAGAACGTTAGTCAAGTGCTCCGCTTTAGTTAGGTCGTTATATCCGCTGATTTGCCGAAGATCCCGCCTCTCAGGGGTGAACAAACTGGCTGTCTACAAACAAATCATTGCGCCTGCGATCTTTTACGCAGCTCCAGTGTGGGAACAATGTGCACAAACTCACAGGAACAAGTTACAAGTCACGCAGAACCGAACGCTGAGGATGATCCTAAACCGTCCCTTCGACACAAGGATAACTGACCTTCGCCGTGAGGCGGACATCCTTAAAATAGATAGGAAAATTAGTGAAACCAAGAACAAATTTGTAAATAAATGTAACATTTCGGAACACGAGCTGATAAGCAATCTGTATATAGTAGGTTAGTTGTAAATAGTAGATTAGGTAGTTGTAGAATGTATATAGTAGTTTTAAGTAGTTTATTTTTAAATTCAAACAAACCAATCCCACCAAGGTGGTAAACCAGTACTCAAATCCGATAGGACTAATTATTTTTCTAAACAAATATCAAATTATTACAATTATTACATCCAAAGATGAAAAGGTAAATCTGTATCACTTAAGTCATGAACATGTTAACCATCAACAAACAAGAAAATAAAGATCATTTTAATAATAATTTATAGTTTAGTGGTGTTTTAGTGTTGTATCGTTACCCACCGAGCTGGCACGCTGCCTCTCGGTGGTAATAAATTAGCATCATCAAAGTAGTCCGTTCGTTTTCATTTGTCATCGTCGTCTCAGGAGAAAGTAAAATCACAACGTAGGGCCTGGTCAAGCCCTGGACGAAACAACTTCTATTAAACAAATTCTTCAATTGGGAAAATTTATTTGTTTGCCCTGGAAAGGACGGGTTATATCTGTTGACAGGAGAAACATGGTCCGTGATTGAACTTAAGCTTTCAGGACGGTCTGAAAAGGACAACACCCGGAAATGTTTACACCGGAAAAACGTTTTAGCAGCTCTTCGTCGTTGCGGATGGCCAGTGGCATGTAACTTTGGACGACTCTGGTCTACTTGTTATCGCGGGAGGCATTTCCTGCCAACTCGAGGACTTCAGCCACCAGGTAGTCCATCACCATAGCGAGGTAAGCGGGGCCTCTGGCACTAATGTACTCGGTGTAGTGTCCTTCCGGAGCAGACGGTTAATGCGACCAAGAGGGAACTGAAATCCGATTGCAAATTTGGGCCAGACATGTTGCTAGGTAGTAGCTAAATGCTTACCTGTCCCTCTTAAATATTTTTTTACTGATGCATAAACTTGAAGTCTGTGATAGGAAAAATCGGTGCATTTAGTTAATTTACTCTGAAATATTGACATTATAAGACAAAACCTTATATTTGCGTTATTTGAAATAGTTTAATGTTAAAAATCAATAGTTTTCGTTATTGGAATCGACGCGTAGAAATATTTCCGATCGATTGGGGCAAACATTTAAAAAATGTTTGGAAAAACGAATGAGATATTAACGCCCAATAGCTGCCCGTATTTCGTGACGGTCGCAATAGCAAGTTTTTTTTAATTGTACACCAGTATAGAAAACAAAAACGGGGTCCAATTACAGCACGAGTCAATAAGGTTAATCTCTCAGTCATTCATGCAGTCACCAAACAGATGTTTCTTTTCAATTTGTAATAAAATGATTGTAGCTTCGAAATTATTTTAGTACTATGCAAGAATGTTCTTTCTGTTGGAACAAATGCTTCGTGCTTTTAAAAGTTGTTTAATTAGGAAGGTATCTTTATTAAATCAACAAATCATGCATTGCAGAAAACAATGAATAAATTCGTTAGTTCTACCTTCGATTTTGTTGTTTGAACCCAAATCAATTTTCAGTGTATAATACAAGTTATATAGATATTTGGCTAATTATTGTTTGACCTTGTCAGCTAAACAAGATATCATGAAGAGAATTCTATATCTTACTTTTTGATGAGTTAAAGGATGAAACGGTCAAAACTTGGTCGTCTTAAATATAAGAACGTCTGACAACTGCACGGAAGGTAAAGTCAGGAGAAACCGAAACCAGAAAGCCGCAGTGACCGGAAGAATAGTGGCTAGCATTTTCAAACGCAATCCCAAACTTTCCAACAAAGATATCGGAAACAAATTGGGAAAGTCGTAGATTTTAATACGGCTACCAGTTTAACCGGAAAGGTTCAAGATGAGTTTAAACAGAAAAAAAGTAAAAATTCCCGGATTAGCGAACGATTTGCACCTGTGGGCTAAAAACGATAGTTTCGTGACAACTGGCATTGTCAACCAGGATATTTATGTAAAGGAATGCTTGCAAAAACGCTTATTGCCTCTCACGAAGAAACATAGCTGTTCCGTGCTGTTTGATTAGACCTCACGTCTTGCTACCATGAAACAATTGCTCAGGATAGGTATACTGCCAATAGTGTGCAAATCGTACCCAAGGAGAATCATCCACCAAACTCGCCGGAACTGTGCCCAATTGAAAAATATTGGGCAATCGTAAAGAGAAACCTCAAGTACTTAAGTACACATAAAACAGTTGGAAGTGAAAAATATTTCAAGGCAAATTATCGTTCAACATCAAAGAAGGTGGATATAAAAGCGGTACAAAATTTTATGGAAGGTGTGAAAAGTTAGGCCCGACAATTTGTATTTTGAAAATCGGAAGCCTAATTAAATAATTCGCTTGTGTTTTGTAGACGACGAACTTAAGTACAAACAAAGATTGATCACTTATATAATAAACTAATAAGTGTGCATTTAATCATGTTTGGCTAATTTTTGACCGTTCCCTTAATCGAACTTATATGTTCGCATACCAGTGTCGACCTTCTTACAGCATGTTTATAAGCATACAAAGTAAGACTACAAGTTAACACAAAGTTCGCTCAGACAGCTGGAAAATCTATTCAGCTAAAAAAAAGATATCAAATTATCTCAATGCATCAGAACACAACTGTGTTTTTTATTAGGTGTTTCACGTTCTTATAGAGTTTCCGTAGGCTGCTGTGTTCAAGGATGGCAATTTATAACATTTTGATGAAATTCTTATATTAACTTTTTTTGTACTTAAGAGGTAAATTTCTGTTGTGTGTAATTTTTTATTGCATTACTAAAAATTGATGAAAGTTTAAGTCAAAATAGTTTAGAGTGTAATGTAAACATGTGCAAAATTTGGTAATTTGTCAAAAAGTTACCGAGATGGTTCCGAAACAAGAAGTGCTTCGACAAAAAATATGGACTCGGTCGATGAACATCCAGGCCAGTTCCAGAGGCGGATTGCGAAACAATTGGAAATCGACAATTCGAGCTTGTCCTGTGTTGCAAAATCGTTCAAGGAGACCCAGACAACCCAGCCAAAGCGCAATCCGAACGATTCGATTCGAGACGTGGCCAATAGACAATGAAACGTGCCGGACTTCATGTCTTCGAAATAAGGAAGGCGCCTAACCGAACCGATTTACAGAAGACGGTGACCAAATGCCACGCCAGGAAGCTGTTCCGCGAGTGGTTGGTGCTGCCGAAATACATCGTAATAGACGACTAGACGTACATTAAAGCTGACAGCAGATCCCCGTTCTGGAGTTTATCGTCGGCAAGTCCCGCCTGTATGATCCGGAAAAGTTCCGGAAGAAGAATCTCGGCCCATTTGCCAAAAAGAACTTGATCTGTGGGCACGGTAAAGTCAGTAAACCGTACATATCGGCTGAAACCATCAACGGCCAATGTATAAAGAAGAATGCCTCCAGAAGCGCGTGCTGCCATTTGTCTGAGCCCACGAAGGTGACACTCTGTTTTGGCTGGATCAAGCATCATGCCCTTACGCAAAACTGGAGTTTAATGAAGCCAACGATGTTGATTTTATGCCGAAGGAGGCAAATCAGCCAGACTAGCCAGAACCTTACCCAATGAAAAAAATGTAAAGCAATCTCCTGTAAACAGTGAAGGTCTTCAAAAACGAAAAAGATTTGAAGAAAGAGTGGATGAAAGTGTGTTAGAAAGATGACGCAATTGTTGCACGGTATTAGATTGGTAGCGTTAAGTCTAAGGTGCGGGCATCAAGTCAAGCAGTGGAGGTTGAAAAAGCCAACTGCTCAAAAACACAGCGAACATGTGTTTATTTATTCCCTGAGAGTTTCAAAACTATTCGACTTAAAATAAATTTTTGGTGATCATATTTGTCTATTGCATTTTTTTCGAGTACAATCATAAACCTTACACTTACGCCATGTTGACAATATAGAATAAAAGTTGTAACGAATTAACGTCGCATATCGTTCCTGAAATCAACCGTGATCACTAATCATCGAACAAGTAACTGCCAACCAATCAGCGAGCTCGTTGTATTGCCGATGGAGAGAACGCCAAAATAGCGTCCCTACTAAATATAGACACTCTAGTAATAGACCGGACAACGTGCCGCCATGTTGTATCCAAAACGAACATTTCCTCACATTTCCCATACGATTTGACAGTTGTTTTGGATACATCAACTGTGCCAGACTCACGTTGTCCGGTCTATTACTTGAGTGTCTATACTGCTAAACGGTGCCAGCCAATAGCAGAAACTTTCTTTTTCTTCACCGTTAAAAAACTTTTATGAAAGGAACCGTAAGAGTAAGGAAAAGACGAGCTTTTTCATTATCTTGAATGGCGACTCCCGATGGTCATCCCGTAGCTGAGGGCTGCGTCCCTGCTGGTAGTTCCTGCGTGGCTATTGCAACCAGGCTCTCTTGTTTGATATTACCACATTTAAGAACTCAGGTCCTTATCAGTACATGGGTTGAAACATACTCCAAAGCAAGGGCAGGTTGTGGGGAACATGAATATCGCTGGTTGTGTCGTGTCATCCTTGGATCGACTGTGTTGTCTCCAATGTGTGGAGTGCAGTGTGACGGCATAGTTGTTTTTCGTTTGTGCTTCAAACTTCCAACCTTACGGTTGAGATGGTGACTATGCCCATCAGATACTGTAAAAAAAACTATCCTTGACCGAGAAATTTGTGCAAAACGTCAAACATAGGGTTGTACTACGCACGTTCAACGTCCAGAAAGCACCAAATCGTAATGACCATCAGAATGGCAGCAAAATCACGGGCATGCAAGCTTTATAGGCAAATTAAAGGCAATAATGGGGAACTTTTTAATGCGTGTATTTCTTAAACTTTTCTTTCAATCGAAAAACTTTCCAAGACTGAAACAAAGGTAACTTATTTCATAAAAATAACTGAAACAAATCATTATTATCGTTTTTACGAAGAAATTCTTGCGCTTTTCTATTGATGCCACTTATCAGCCAGGCTTCTTCAGTCAAGGTTTCCGCTAGCTGATTCCACAACTTCTCCATCTGGCCAATGTTATTGGTGACTGCTCCCTTCATCTTTAGTTACCGCTTACTTATCGCCTAGTACTTCTTAGTTTGACGAAACTGAGGACAATTTGGTGGATTCAACCATTTGATGATGAACCAGACCTTATTATCGTTGTACCACTATACCACTTCCTTGCTGTAATGGCAGTAGGAAAGATCTGATCAAAGCGTAACTGGACCACCAAACTAAACGAAGGGTAATGTCCGATTGTTGAGGCACTCCCTTTTTTACACTTCCGAATTCATTGTTTTACCCGTTACAAAAACTTTGGTTTTCTTGCCGCAGGAGCAGATACTTTGCCATATCAAAAATAAATTCGCAAATTTGTCCGCGAAAATAAACTGCACAGCGCAATGGTCGGCATTCAGTTTTTTCGCCAAATCATAATACGAGATGTTGGGATCAGGCTTGATTTTTCTAATGACCTTCACCCGCAGTTGGCGATCAACGGTTTCGTTTTGTTCACTTTGCGGGCGGTTGTTGAAGTTTTTTGTACTGGTGCCACAAGACTTCTAGGATAATCCAACAGTTTTTCCAGCTTCCGAATTAATTTCCCAAAGCTTGCTACCCATTACATCACCGCTTGTTTATTTTCATTTTCCCTCGTCTTACCTACAAGACTTTTGACATACCATCTTTGACCCCTGGTTTACCGCTGCCTGAAGATTAGTTTCTATGGCCAGTTTTCTTTGAGGTTCTACATCTATTAGCTGTTTTATATTTGGTCAAATAAGTCCAGCGTCAGCATCCTATCCAACAGCAACGAGTGTCCCACCTGCTCATGCTCAAGTGCAGATGGACAACTCGCAGAGTCGGAGAATACAACAGTCCGAGTCCCATTTGTCAATTTGCATACCAACAAGAGTGCATAGGCCTCAGCTGAGAAGAACTATTCGTAAATAATAGGGCCTAGTTTAGCTCCTCCAGGTCGCAAAGCCTATTGTATATGATGTCTCTAGTCGGACCCTTGTTGATAGCACGGTATTTTCCCTCAGCCAGTGTTTTTACACGACGGAACTCATCGCTATCATGCTGTTTGCCGACACCTTCGCAAACAAAGGCCTCAGCGATGAGGTCCGGTAGGATCGTGTATCCGGTGTCCAATTTATCGACCATCTTCACACACATGACGGTTCTTCCCACCAACAGACTTTACCGTCTTCCTCAGCTCACTAGAGCACGTGGATTCCGATATGTTCGCAATGAAAGCCAACCAAGTGGCCCTCTTAGCCTCCTTGATGACCCTTTTTGTTTTGGCCGGGGCAAGTTGAAACTTTTTCAACTTAGCAGCCCGAAAAGGGTCATCAGGTGTCATCCAGCGTAGTGCTCGCAGACTTTTGCGTCTGCTCTTAACCGCAGTAAGTCCCAAGTAAAACACATAACATCCTTTTAGAATGATTTATAATTATTTGTATTATAACTGTATTATGACGTTTTGTAAAACGTTTGGAGCGGTTGGTATGCTCTCTCGTATGCTATACATCACTCTGACTAACGGTCGAGCTAAAAATACGTTTTTCATTGCTGCAAGTGATTAATACTTTATTATTGTTCTTAAAAACATGGTTCCATAAATTTAGAAAACATAAACGGGACAAGATTTTATGGGCAGTTCAAAATACTGTTGAAAGTACATTACACCAACCATGTTTTGCAAAACGTGTTTTTTTTATAACCGATGAATTTGTTGTACTAGATTGTGCCAACGGGAAGCAAATCATAGTTAATCAAAATTGACTTTCTAACGATCGTAGTTGGCTTAGTAAAGAAGCTACAAACCTATCATGCCAAGGACTAGTGTTCAAATCCCTCGCTTGATGATGTTATGTTTTTCTATGAGGATAATTGTTTTCCATTTAATGTCTTATAAGGCTTCACTTTTTGCGATTTTTACGTGTTATTAAAATATGACATAAAGTATTGTACCCTCAAATTGATAATCTGTTTTTGTCATTTGACAGCCATTTAAGCTTCTACCTCCGGCATTAGGGATGTGCCGTTGAGCGGCCAAACTCAGTATCTCAATCCATTCTGTTGGACTGAGTAGAGCACCGTTATTTGGGATTTAAGGGGCTGTTCATAAACCACGTAGACAAATAAGGGAGGGGGGGTAGGTTCGAAAAAGTCTACGTTTTTCTACCATGGGGGAGTGGGGATATACCAAAAGTCTACGTAGACCTTCTTTTTTCTCTCTACAAAACGGATATTCAAACCCTCCACGCAGAGAAAAATACCGTCATAACAAACATATTCCAGGTAAATCCAAACATAGAGTAAATTTATTTTGGCCGCAAACATAAGCTTGCTTTCTTTCTAACATATTCTATATTTAAAACCAACCCTAGTAGCACACTTGTTGCCATTCGGTTGAGATATCATAAATATGGCTTGCTAAGTTCTAATCAAGTCACGACAACTAATGCGGTTTGAAAGTGTCAAATTTTGGTTTACGTGGCTTATGAACAGTCCCTGACGAGAGGCTTCCTTGCCGAAGCCATCCTTATTCGCCGCGTTCATGTTCCACCTAAATCTCGCCCCTGTAGGCGGGAGGCCAACAGCTTGTGACAAGGCAATAGAGCAATGGTCGCTACCGCGTATGTAATATTGTACTTGGGAGTAAAACTGACTAATACGTCCCAGTGGATTAAATGATCCACGTTGGTTTGCCACCATTCAGCACTGAACAGCCCAATCTGTCCCGTAGCTGATATGCAGAACTGCTCGCCGCGAATGTCATCTTTATGTGATTCCCACGAGGTGTGGTGCGCATTGCCCAGGATCACGGAAGGTATTGGCAGTAGGGAGGCAAGATCTTCTAGGTTGCCGATGACCTTCTGTTTCTTGCTGATATATTCTTTTGCAGCCAGTCCACAGCCGCGGATGCAAGTATTCTTGTGAGGCTTAATATACTATTTGTATTAACCCCCTTGGTAGTCAGAAGGTCAGTCAGCTGCCTTGATCATTGAGGGCCATGATACAAGGGTTTAGCCTTTTTGCCATGAGTTGAATCTCAGTACAACGTTCAGTTGCTCTACATCACTCTGTTGCTTTCGCGTCCGATTTTTCACCAAGACAATACAATCCCTTTCTGCCAGAATTTGTTTTCTCTTTGAGAGATCTGTACTTGTCCTTTTGAGCGAGCGACTTCTTTCAATCTGAGTCTTGAGGAGCCGTTTATCCTAATCAGAGTCAAACTTCTCGGCGTCTGACATGGGATAAGTGACAACTGCCTAGGATGGTACAACACCCTTTCGAACGCCATCAGTCAAACTTCGTCGTTTCGTCTGTTTGTTTTTTAGGTTGTCAGTGGGTTTTCTTAATTTTTTTTAGTTAAGTTCGTCATTTATGTGCTGAGAAAGTCTTTTTGAGCAGTTTTCTTGAATTAAAAATAAGTTGTCATTAAGTCGTCGAGATATTTGAATTCTACCAGTTCGTAACTTGGTAACCGTAACTTTTAGTTGAGCTGCAGACAAAATTTTCTTGAAGCAGTCAACAGAGCTTGCTTCTATCCCATCTTTCATAAGATGCTGCTTAATTGTTGCCCAGTATCTTTCGATAGGACGCAGCTCTGGGCAGCTTGGGGGATTTTGGCATTTATTGACAAAATCGACTTTGTTCTTCTCGAGCATCTCCTATATAGCCGAAGCGTAGTGAGCAGATGCCAGATCCAACCAAAACAATGAAGGATTGGTATGCTTTCGGTAGATGGGTAGAAACCGTTTTTTGGAGCATTATTTTCTGTAATTTTCACCGTTGATTGTGCCCGTTGAGAAACATGAAGAGCTCTTACAGCCTCAGGAGCAAATGGCTTGCCACACCAAAACATTTTCCCCAAATTTTTCGGACCGGATGTATCGCACATCATCAGGCACATCTTTCCTCTACTCTGGAACGGATGTTTCACCCGAGCAGTAGCAGCACGAGACTCTGGGCACTGGGTCACAGGGTCGGCGCACTACTGGGCAAACTGGAGGAGCTCCGTGGACTAATGGGCACTCATGCTTTCAAATAATTTAATTTCACAGAACGGATAAGCTAAATACTGTATATTATCTGCTGTGGTCCGTGTGGTGTAGATATAGGCCATACTTTCAAAAATTACGTAGACAACGACGACTACGATGACTACGGTGACTACGGTGAATAAAATCTCACGAGCGCTCGTGATGAGGTGTCAGAAAGGTTCCGGCGATGGCGGACGAACAAAGGCCAACTTTTGACAAGATAGTGGCGGTACCACCGGCTGGTGTACCGTTGATTACAGTGCGATTGCGGTCAGACTGGCGTGTCTACAGTTCGTAGGATGTAGAGCGATGGCGGTTCGTTCGCTGGTTTGGAGACGGGCTGGTATAGCGATTGTTAAGCCGGATCCGAGGCACAGGCGCTTTCTCCTGACGAAGCCGGTCGACGACAACACGGCCGCCCTCTGTCGAACCGAGGAGGGACTCTCTCTGCTTAGGGCCTTTGCCCGAGATTGCTGTCTTCTTTTGCACTGATGGCCCGAAGCCAGAAGAATGTGGGTCTTTTGCAATTAGGTGTCGGCGATTAGCAAGTCTCCTCCACCGTAGCGTACACTGGCGATCCTTGACTCGCCAACCAAAAGGGGTTTTAACCAAATGAACAGAAAAGGTCCTAAATCGGCGTAACTTCTAACGTATAATTCCGTAACTGAACACTTCTGGTCTACACGCTCGCCTGTAACTATCTGCCCGATCCCTGTTCATCGAGCATCCAAGAAATCTTCAGCTCTTGACTTCGTGTCACCATTTTTCTATGGCTTTGCGCGCTTTTTCCAGCCATCGACTGTTAATCATGGCCGTGATGTATGTCCAGTCAGTTTCATCGTCACTGTTTTGGGAATTTACCTGTTCGATCATATAGTGCACATTAAAAAATACATCGCATTTAATTTGTAACAGAACGGTTACAACTCAGTGGAAGTTTATTGGTATCCAAATTGTGGTACGCCTCGTCGTCCATCAAAACGCCCCGCTTCGGCTTTTGGAGGAGAGCGTCATACTAGTTCCGTGACCGTATTTTCGAAGAACCTTTCTGTGAATCCGTTCTATTGGGTGCTTTCGGCTTCATGTAGGTTCTGATATTGTTACACTTTTCGATATTCTGCACAGTTCCGACACTAATGGCAGTTTTTGGGCAAGTTCACGAACGGAACACGATTTATGCGATTTCAAGAGACGTCCCTAGCAATGGAAAATAACAAACTGATATCATATAAGTAACAAGTTCTGTTATCCCAGTTATCGTTTTGATTTCCGCTGTTGTCGCATAACAAATTAAGTTATCACCATTGGCAAATTTTGTTATCATTTTGAACACACTATTTTTAATGAAAGTTATAAGTTGAATTGTAAAACTATAAATATTTCCAGAATTTTTGAACACGAAATTTTGCTTGTAATCAAAATATTTTTTTCAGTTATTCGCATGAGAATTTGATTTCAAATTGATAACATCATTTGTCATTACAATACAGGATTTGTTATCAAGTTGTTCTCAGTGATAACAAAATAAATTATTATTATGATATTCAACGAGTATTGTTTTGTTATTCATTCTGTTATTTTGGCTGTTTATTCAGCCTGAATGATAACATATTCAGTGATCGAAAAATGATAACCTGGTATTAGAACTTGTTATCAATTTGGTATAATCCTTTGCTCGGGGTACCGCTGTTTTTTGCGTCCAGAATTTGGTCTTCAATCTTCAACGTTTCTCCAAACTTTTTAACACGTTTCTCTTAAACAATATAGGTTTAGTGCCCTTCGACAACTTTTGGATCTATAAATTAGAAGAAAAATTAGTAATCTCTATTTAATTCCAACTACCTTTGCTTATCTTCGACAGATACGCGTATTTCGTCTACAATGTGCAGACTTCTTCAGTGTCTCGTACTAATAACTCGACTATATAAATAAGTCGAGTTATTAGTACGAGACACTGAAGAAGTCTGCACATTATAGACGAAATACGCGTATCTGTCGAAGATAAGCTAAGTTAGTTGGAATTAAATGGAGATTACTAATTTTTCTTCTAATTTAGTTACAAGTATTCCAATAAACAGCTCAAACCCTCTAGAACTTTTGGATACCTATTTGTACAAAAATTTGTCTTTTTCGTTAAGTTTTAACCCTAAACCAATGATAAACAGGTGTCCAGTTTTTTTAGTGAACAGTCCTTAAATAGGTTAACCGTGATGAGCAATAAACTAGGAAATACCTAGAATGAAGAGTACAATATTTACAAACAGTCGTCGTTGATTTTCAAAGAAGCGTCATTAATATCATCAGAACTCAAGAGCAGTACTTTTTCCATCAGAATCAGAATACTGGATCTGAAAATGGGTTTACTGTGCTCCGGTTGGTCAGTAATAAACAGAGAACACATTTTCGTAAATAGTATTTTAATTTTAAACGAAAAACTTGTTTTTAGATTACTGAAATGATGAGAGGAGAAGGTGACTGTTTGCACCCTAATGTGGCCCAAGGCTGTTTGTGACTACGTTCCTATTTAGATTCTGCGACAAGATGGGTTGTTCGTAAAAGTAAAAATCCCCGAGGCAACAGAAACATCATACCCGACCATTTCAACCTGGCAAAACCACAACTGGCCAGCTACTATGCCTTCCAACTTGAACCGAAAGACAACGTCAAACCATCCACTCAGCTTAGTAAAACCAACTTCAAACTAACTTACCCGAACTTGGTCCTGCTCTCCAGCGTACTCGATGCTCTGAAAGATGGTCCACGTGTAACGGCGGCGGATTTCAATTCGCGCCAGAAACCGCCGGTACCAGCGCTGGATCAGGATGGCGGCCTTCATCGCTGCAAGTAAAATTGAGTAATAAAAAAAAACACCGTAAATACTTTCGATGAACTTCAAGACTCAGGAGAAAGCTTTCGCGAATGTTTTTGCACCTCGCCGTGACATAGGTGGAAGAGCGAAAGGGAGGAAGGAAGGATAAAGTTTATTGGACACGAACTCGAATTCGTTGTTGGATGCTGAAATTATAAGCGGTTCAGTTCCCATTTGGGCAGGTCAGCAAAGCGTGACTGCGGGGTGAACAGATGTACCTTCAGAACTGTATCCCCTTCCGGACGAGTTGAGTCTGTTTTGGTCTAGATGAGAGCGAAGATGTTGATCGCATAAAATATTTCCAATTTGATTAAAGATGTATCTTGTTCGGTTTCGGTTCGCAGGAACGAACAGGGAAATTGGTATCGCATGGATTTATGCCATGAGCAAAAATTTGAGCAGCACAGTATGAACTAGAATCAGGTGGTGTCTTTCTCGAGAGCTTGTTCGATGGTAAATGGCGATGAGCTTAGCATAAAAAAAAACATGTACTGTAAGGGATGCTGTGAAACTTTTATGAGTTATCACTATTCATTAAGTTTGAGAAATGTAAGATAAGATATTGAAAATGTTCTGAGAAGTTGGTAAAGTGTCCTAAGCATAAGACGTTAATTTGGGACCCAGCTCAGTCACTTTTTTTGACGTCTCTAGGTATAGGATAGTCGAGTATTAGTACACGGCATTGAAGAAGTCTGCACATTGTAGACGAAATACGCGTATCTGTCTGGATAAGCAATAAAGGTAGATCGAATTAAATGTTAATTACTAATCTTTCTTCTCATTTTCTAGTCATAGGATATATTTGTGTTTGTCATAGGATATATTTGTGTTGGTATCTGAAGCGTTCTACCGAAAGCTTTAGAAAACTAATATGAGAACCTACAATGAGTGAATTCAAACTTGCAAATGCATGAAAACATTTTCCTAATTTTTTAATTTTGGTACAAAAAATAATGTATCTTTTTCATTGTTGCATACTCAAACAATAATGATAAATTGCAGGGCAGAACAATCAAGATTAAAATGTTTCATAAAATCCGATTGTTATATAGGAAAGAGACATAGCGTCGTATGTATATTGCTTAGTATGCAACAAAAATACAATCAATCATGTCACATGTTGCATCTAGCGAAAAGAGACAATAGTGCTGTTGTTTTTCTCATCAATCGCTTTTTGATGAGTTTGCCTGAAAATGTCACAGCGATGTCGCGCTACACGATAAAAGTTCAATCCATCGTAAGGTGGATTACGGTGAGCTGTTGAGTTGTGAAGTGAGCAAAAGGAAGAAGGCAACGGTTTTTACAGTTCTTATTAGATGGCGAATTTTATGTTATCAAATAATTTAATGCTTATCATTGTATAATTTTTTGTTCTAAACATTTTAAACACGTTGATTCGGATGTATATCGTTGCTTCCTATTAGATGCCAATACCGAAGATCAAGCGGAAAAGAAAGGTATATGTAATTTTTTTGTAAATAATTAGGGAAGGTCCATTAATTATGTCTCGCAGAAAGGGGGGAGGGGAAAACATGACGATCCATACAAAAAAATTTTAAGGTCCATACAAAAAATGTGAAGTGGGGGAGGGGGATTACAAAAAGTCCTTTTTTGGGTGACGTAATTAATGGACGTTCCCTTATTCTTATTTGTTTCAGATTGCCGAGCAGAACAATGGTGAACGTCTTTAGTTTTTCACCGTAGTTTTGCATCAAGATCTCGCACGGTCAGCAGATCATCATGTTGAGATTCAGTTATGTTGATGACCTGGAAGACATATTTCCAAATTTCTCGCAATCATTATTACTTCCGGAAGCACTTTGTTATAGTCTGTGCGGCCGCATACATCCCTCGCTGGCTTGTATCTCATCATTACAGTTGTTCCGGGATCTCACGGAAGCTGTCCTTGTTTATCATTTTTTATGTAAGCTTTGCCTAAACCATTATAATATTGTTGATACAACGGAGTATAAAATAAAGTTCAACGCCATGCATGGAACAGTATGACTTTTTATCGGACTTGGCGAACCTCAATATTTAGTCGAGTAATACGAGGATGTAGATTCCTCCGAATTTAGAGTAAGGACCATAAGTGTTTATAACGACGGTATCCCAGACCGTGTCAGGCAGTTTCAGGCACCTTCTCATCGCGACCGTATCAAGCACTTCTCGTCGCGAGTCGTTTCATTCCCAAAAGCTCATCCTTTGTCAGAAAACTTGCTACAATGGTTTCTAGCTTTGCAATTTCCCATGAACTGGAGCTTTCGTTAAATGGCTCATCAATTCAAGTGTATAAGCGAGAGGGTGAATTGGCGGTGTTATCAGTTTCCTTAGTGCATTCAACGTCATAAATGTAAAGGCTGAGTCGTAATGCCCATCAATCGGCCCTCTTAGAATCTTAATGTGTACGCATCTTAATGTCTAGTAAGGGCCGTAAAATAGAAACTTATAGTGCGATTTGTGCTGTTGGTTTCGACCTGAGACAAGAAAGTCTATTAATACAAAACAACGAAAGTTATATCATTCTCGCAGATCCTAAGATAATCTCCTCCATTCCTAAGATACTTTTAACAAGCAAACCGAAGCTAAAAAAGTTTTTCGATCTGAAGAAAACGATATATCAGAAGTTCTAATTAGCTTCACTCACGTTATACTATTATATCTCTTCACTGAACTTGTGCGCTCATTCTATATGGTAATGT
>JASCZW010007691.1:0-61373 GCA_034211315.2 Aedes japonicus
CATAAAATGAGATATAAGTATTTCACAACGACTGATATGCATAAAAAGTTACCTTTTGAAGATCAATAGAGAAAACCGACTTGTTGATTTTAGCATTTGACCGATCGCTATAATATTCTTCTCACCCAGCATTCGCTCGTGATACGTGATCCTTCCAACTCAAACACAACTCGCATTAAACTTAGTTCGTTGTTGATACTCCTTGATCATTATCATCAGCTTTAGCAGAATGACCTGTCTGCTCTTTGTGAACACGATGGGCTTGACAACGTTTGCACTCTTCATGCCCCAATTGGGTCAATTTTATGTTCAGGTCTCTCTACACCTTACAGTAGAAACTGTAACTGCAACATTCTTGCTTTATTTTTCCAACTGACGCTCTTGAAAGAGTCGAACATTTTCTGGACTGATAAGTCCGATGGTAGAATATCGTCAAAATCAAATGGGAGCTTTGCTGGGTGAAACTTTTCGTTGGTATTCGTGAAGTCAATCGGCGAGAGCCTAATGTTCGACATATTATTCAGAACAGAGCAGCCTGGTTTTTACGCCAAACTATGAGAATAAACGTTCAGTAATATGCCTGTTTATTCGCATAAGTTGGCAGTATGCGTTTTAAAGATGATAAAATAATGAAACTATTCTAATTATCTTGCTGGCCCACTTTTATTAGTAAAACTCCATCAAATGGACAGAACATTTTTCCATAATTGTTGGTATACATTGCATTTCAGCTTAAACCCGGAAAAACGCGTTTGCTCAACAATCATACCGATGGTGGTTACGTCAACTATGCATCCCAGGGCAGTATTGCCCCGAAACCTAAAGAAGGTTGATGTTAGGGTTCCGGTATGCCTCTTGGGCCCAACGCTTCTCAACTATTTCACGTCTGTATTTCTCCCCTTCCGGATGGTGGTATTATGTCAATGATCGCATCATCATCTATGAAGACCGATTAATAAGTATACTGAATATTGAACGTACGGAAGACCCCATGTTTCAATCGGTCATTTCAACAGTTGAGAGATCTTTATAAATGCAGCTTAAACTTAACCCATTTTGAATCCCAACTCCAATTTACATCGATTTTTTCTTCTTGGAAATGTTAAGTTTTCCTGAATAATAGTGAAATTGTCTACCTTGTCAACCCCTTGATAACAAGTTGTAAATGAATATTCCACTCTCAAGTGGTCAAAAAATTCTCAAAAATGAAACCAAAAGCGTACTCTGTCCATCAAGAACAAGTTTGATGTCGATCTAATACGATTTGCTAATCTTGAAGAGTTGCACTAATGGCCATCAGCTAATACTTCAGAGAATCAAAAACGAAATCCATATGGAATAAACCCCCTTATACGGAATAAACCCCCAAGCAGGGTCACCCATTTTGAATCACTTTATATTATAAAACTTTAATCAAATGTTATGTTTCAAGAAATGTTATGTCGGTGGTTGGTATGGCCTATAAATAATACAAATTAAGCCATGGGATTATTCCGAGAGATAAGATGACTTTTGTCACTTGATGAAGGATTTCCTTTTGATTTGAGAGAAGAGTCATGTCACTGTCTTCCTCACTCAGGATAACCTCCTATATCTTGATTTATATACAGAACAACGATTTCTTTATGGAAGAATTTCGGATTGAAAACGAAGATTCAACAGTTGATAACCTTATTTATGCCAAAATATGACAATTTTTCATATTTCTTAGCTCGCAATCCCACTAAAGAAAAAAACCTATGTTATTTGACAGTAAACCACTGCAAAGTAACTTGAAACCAAACGAGGCGTAACGGTTGTTTCGCTTCTTTTATAATTAAAAAAAGAACTGTTTCCACGCGGAATCCATTCGAAATTTTCAAATTATCCCATTAATCTCTCCTGAATACTAAGTATCAAATTAACGCAGCACTTTATTGTTCAAGCAATATTCCTACAAAAATAGTTTCACATAAAACCGACAGGCCGGATTGTTCACGACGTCACGCAGATGAGTATAGATAAACATTCTGTACCTACGGCTGTACACAAATCATAAATCAACGACTCAACGTACGTTACATACACATAGCTAAACACCGAGAAGTAAAACATAACATCCGTGCTAACAACTTGTCGCGTTCTTCTCGCCGAGATATTACGATCAGGATTATTTACTTGGTAAAGAATTTTTGGCATCTTTACGATCTCAATTGTCGCATTAAGAACCGGCGGCCAACTCTTCAATCACCAGCGAAGTGCGTAAGCATTGAAAACGTCATCGGAAACATTTGTATCTCAGCGGGCAAATTACTTCGGATTGACTTGTCATATTGACATGCTGATGCATTTGTCAAAATGCAACTCACTGTAGCCCTAGCGAAGGCAACTCGGCAAGGCGACTCACCCGGCGATTGATTTATCACTTTACGGCGATGTTTTTGTTTGTAAGTCAGCCCGCACATTGCGTATACAGGCAAAACCAAACAAATTCAGACGGCTAAGAGCAAAATGCCTGTTGACGCAACACACATCGCGTAAATGACAATTTCAAGGCCTCCACATGCAACCAAGATGTATCGCAGCAGCTGATCGGGCGGCAATCTTCAGCTGCGATGACGGAGGAGAAAGGCCTGCTGGAAATGCTGCGACGTTTGGCAGTAAACAATTAAATTGCGCTTGTTTATTGGATTGCCTTGATCGTGCGATTAATAGCGATCGCAGTGGCTGGGAGTTTACCGTACCACGAAATCGTTCATTTTCCGCGTGGATTTGTGGGGATTTTGCTAATAAACTCGATCACACGGGTGAATGAAATCGTTGATTGGCGACGGACACGCGTCATTGAGACGATGAGGGGTAAATTCATTAAAACTGATCACAAATTTCCATGGAAACCAAACAAACTTACTTGGGATCTAGGATTTCTAGGAGGTAGGATCTCATACCTGCAAAAAGAAAGAGAAAAAATAGGTTTATTAGCACCGCCATTCTGGCAAACACGACTTTTGATAATCTGGGACACCTCAATTTTTGTATGCAAAAATCCGCGAAATAATGACCAACAAGAGCGCTACATTGCCCACTCAGAAACACATCGATTAGCTAACAACTCGAGCGAATAATATTACAAATTCGAGGGAGAAATACAAGGCGACGCGATGTCGGCAACGTCAAAGTGAACCAGGAATCATCACCATCTTCTGATCGAGCGATTTCATCTTACGCAAATGCGATATCATCACCAGAAAAGCAGTTGCACCTGTTGTAATAATTTCGAACACGAATTTCAACTTGGTGGAGTTGCTGGGTGTTCAGCTTTTCGGCGTCGCGTCGATTGATTCTTTTGGTGGGTTAATGAGCTGTGAATTTAATTCTGTAGAACAAATTATTTCAGAAATAGAATCAGGTGACGGAACTGCTAGAATTGGATTGATTACCAAATAAAGAAAACATGATTAAATTTCAGTAGCACGCACATGTGATAATCGATAATTCTTTCATCACGAAGTCTCCAGCTCCTCGTCACAGACCTAAATTCGGCTGACCATATTTTTGACTGCACTGCGCGCTGTTGCTGTTTGCACATCCATTACCGTCTCTCGAAGACCACCTTCAAGACGGAACGAACCGGTCGGTCGTAGGAGCATTATTGACCAATCAAGCCGTTCGATTATCGCTCGGTAGTCAGTTCAGTGTGTGTGTTGAAACTATTTGGAGAAATTATCCACCTGTTTGCTCGGGCACTTATCAGCCGTCCAGCCCCTGTTCGGAGGGATACGTTTTTAAACCATTAAACTGGTATTTAAACAAACCTGTAGCAATTTGTCATATTTACAATGGATGGCGCATGATGCATTCAAGATGCATCTCGTCACACTACTCTACTTTAGCTCAGTCAATCATTTTGAAATCCTGGCAAACTGAACTGATGCCTATGTGTCAATAATAAGTGGATACATTAGAAACTTGCGCGGCAATTAGTCATTACGGTCAGCGTCTACGTTCTGAATACTTTGTAGCATCACCTAACAATGCAAGAGCGTTGCTCCTTTTCAACGCTCTAACTCATCGAAGCATCCGGCTAAGAAGCAATCTTGCTATAAGGTACCAGGTGGACACTAACTGATTGTCTATCGATCTGCCAGATTTGGAAGACGTTGACGTATCTCAAATTTTAAAATTCCCTTTCACTATGTCACAAAACATTTCGAGTGGTCCAGCGGATTGGAGATACTGAAATTTCAAAAAAAAAAGTACATTGATACTATTATCAGAAGTATACGAACGCTTTTTGGTTTTAAAAATTTGCAGAATCGAAGAAAACTCGCTCGCTGTCAGTACCCGAGCAAAGGATTATACCAAATTGATAACAAGTTCTATTACCAGGTTATCATTTTTTGATTACTGAATATGTTATCATTCAGGCTGAATAAACAGCCACAATAACAGAATCAATAACAAAAAATACTCGTTGAATATCATAATAATAACTTATCACTGCGAACAACTGGATAACAAATCCTAATATTGTGAGCAAATTAATTGAAATAGTATCAAATTATGTTATCAATTTGAAATCAAATTCTCATGCTGATTAACTGAGAAAAATATTTTGATTAAAAGTAAAATTTCTTCTTCAAATATGCTGAAAATATTTATAGTTGTACAATTCAACTTATAACGTTCATAAAAAATAGTTTGTTAAAAATGATAACATGTGATAACAAAGTTTGCCAATGGTGATAACTAAATTTGTTATGCAATAACAGCGGAAATCAAAACGATAACTGAGATAACAGAACTTGTTACTTATATGATATCAGCTTGTTATTTTCCTTTGCTAGGGAAACCAGTTAGCTCCAAGGCTAGCAAATGAAGCATTTTGTGAAGGTGTACCCCTATTACATCGATCACTGCAGCATATGAGATCTCCCTTACTTACATTTGAAGTCTGTGATTGGAAAATACTTTGCATTCAGAAGATTTACTCTGCAAAACGAATCTATCACATATCACCTTATATTTGCGTTGTTTTCAATAAATTAATAATGTGAATCATTAGTTTCCTATATGGAAATCGACGCACAAAAATATTTCCGATCGACTGGAGCAAATATTTCGAAAATGTTTGGAGAATCAACTGAGATATTAACGCTCAAAACCTGACCGCTATTCGTGACGGTCGCAATTTTTTTTTTTTAAATTTTATCCCAGTATAGATAACAATGACGTAGTCCTACGTCAAAACCCCTCCAATAGCTCAAGAATGTCAAATCCCAACAAACATTTCAAAAGCGTCGATGAAACTTTGAACGGTTGTCAATGTTCTTTTTAAAAATACACTAAGGTTTTTTTGCACGGTTTTTATTACACGGGTTGTTTTTCGGCGAACAAACAATTTATCATCCTAATTCAAATCACATTTTACGTTTTGGGTCAAAAGTAATCATATGGCAGTTTTTCAAAAAAATCACAATTTTTGGTGTAAATACTCAAAATTTTAAAAACAGTATTTATACTCGGGCCTTGAAACTCACTCCCTAAGTACAAACAAGTCAAATACGCAAAAAAGTGGATTTTAAGTTTTGGGAAAACTGATAGCATATTTAAAAAAATATTAGGAATGATATTCATTAATCGTCACACTAAAACGACAGAGCCTGAAAAATTACTCAACCACTAGGTTACACCACTGATAACGGATCTTAGTGAATGAACGGCACACAAATACCAGTGATTTGCATCGACCGTAAATATTGTTTGCTTCAGCTTGTAATGTTGGGTAAGTGCAACAGATATTAGGATCAGTAGGTCACTCGAACTCGCAAAACGTAGGTTTCTTTAAGATAGAATTCGAACCCAATACCCTTCCTTGCCAGTAAGAAAAGGAATCACTCTGTCCATATACCAATGACTAATATAGAAATATTTTTACTGTTCTGGCATCGGAATCCCGGGATAAGTTTAAATATTTGTCGGGATCCGCGAATTCCGGGAAATGAGAGAATCCCGGGATTTTTCATACCGGGACATCCCAGGATGGAAGCTCTAATTGGAGCAGAATGTTGCCAAAAGGCACAAAATGCTTCCAGAGACTCTAATTTCATTAAATTCTAAATTCAGTCGTTAATTTAAGTGGATTGGCAAAGATTGTTCTTTAGAAAGTTCAATTTGTTTAATGCTGATATTCCAGTAGTAAAATAGTTGTTGTTGTTGGTCCGTCACACAAGGGAGACAAGTGTTTTTGCAATAATGAACCATTACCACACTTTGTGAGTGGCCCCAACAGCATCCTTACTGTTGGTTTGAATCGGTTCAAATCGACTCGCAAGTGTAGTTAAAACATTGTTTATTCTCCCAATAATTGTAGCCATCATGACACTCTGTAACTGACCCAAATTGTATTCCTACGTATCTTTATAAAAACGAACCCTGCTAGCATTAGCATTGATGTTTGCACCCCTCGTGGATGGAGCTAGGAGGAGGAATAATTCGTTGAAGAAATTGCATGGGACTATGAAACGGATCCAGTTACTTCACGCAATAATCTCCACGAAGACACTCCACGATTGAATCCTAGAGGGAACTCCTCGATTGCTCACCTGACCACGTCCATGCCACCGTTGGAGATAGGGAGGATTTGGTACCTACCTCAAGAAGACACGGGGAACCCACGTTGCCTTCACTAGACATCAAAGGAAAAGAGCAATGAATAGTCGGAGAGAATAGTTAAACAGAATGTTTAACCCTGTATTGTGTACAGAACAATAAATTATTTGAAAATGGTCGTTGGGAGCATCTAGTCGGGCATTGTCCTGTAGATGTGCAACATCTAGCCCGAAACCGGTCGACTAGAAAAGCAAATTTAAACCTCTTTCTACGTTTTATAAGAACAATAAGTATTGTGTCCTGTCTTGCGTCGCGTAACTCGTGTGTACTAAGTTCTTACGTTAGAACAAGCTGCAAAAATATAGTGAGCATCTAGGCTAAGAAGGTTAAATGATGCTCCATTTTTTTCCAAAAGGTTGTGACCTAAGCATTAACTATAGTCCTAGCCCCAATTGGGTTATATAGCGCCTTCACTCGCTCTCTGAAATGAAAGAAAACTTATCAGATTTCACGGATTGGCTACGTTATAATTTTTTTTCATAGAAATAAAATACATTTTTCAAACTAGTTCATCCAAATTTCATAAGTTACTTAATGGAACTGAAAATTATGCGTTCTTACATGTTTTATAAGGCTCAACTTATGAGTGTTTCGATCAAAATTCGGTCGACTTAAACTTGACGCATTCCCTTTCATCGTGCATTAAAAAATGTTGCACACCCCTTATTTTGAACATATGTGCGTGTAGCATCAGGCCTTTATTTTGATTTTGAGATAAGTACTTCAGTTATGAAAATGTTGTCGAAGGAAGAGAAGCGACGTATCAAAATTTTGCACGTGCATGGCGAAAATCCAAACTACTCTCACGCCAAGTTAGTGAAATTGTTGATTGTGGCTAAATCAACTGTTACAAACGTAATAAAAGTGTTCGGTGAACGTTTGTCCACAGCCAGGAACGCTGGATTGGGGGGAAGCCGAAAGTCGGAGGCCAGTGACGACAAAAAGAGTTGCCCGCGGAACCCCATCCTCTCCGTCCGAGATGTCGCAAAGAAGCTGGGAGTGGCACCTTCAACCGTGGATAAAGCGAAAAAACGAGCTGGACTGTCGACTTACAAGAAAGTGGTGACTCCAAATCGCGACGTGGTGACTCCAATATACGACGATGCTGATGAAGTTTGATTGCGTGGTAAAGGACGATGAAACTTACGTCAAGGCAGACTTTAAACACCTTCCTGGACAGGAATTGTATACGATAACCGGTCGGGGCACGGTGGCAGATATTTTCAAGCACATTAAACTGTCAAAGTTCGCGAAGGAATATCTGGTGTGGCAGGCCATCTGTATCTGTGGTTTGAAGAACAACGTTAACATTGCGTCCGCAACCGTCAACCAGGAAATTTAACTGAGCGAGTGCCTACAAAAACGTCTACTGCCTTTCCTGAAGCGACACAATTGTTCCGTTCTTTTTGGCCATATTTGGCATCTTGCCATCACGGAATAAAGGCCATGGGTGGTATCCACAACGTTCAAGTGTTGCCCAAGGACAAGAACCCTCCCAACACGCCAGAGCTCCGCCCAATCGAACAATATTGGGCCATTGTCAAGTGGAATCTTAAGAAGACTCAATAAGCTGTTGTGAGCGAGAAACAGTTCAAGGCAAACTGGTGTTCTGCGGCGAATAAAGTGGACAAGGAGACTGTACAAAATCTTATGGCAGGTGTTAAACGAAAGACCCGGCAATTCGTATTCGGTAAAAAGGGAGCTTAGCTGAATATTTCTCCTGTATTCTGCATTAACTGAACTTGAAAAAGAAGACGATTTTGACATATTAATAAAAACTTTGATCGAATCACACACATTACTGTTTGACCAAATTTTGATCTGAACACCCTTTAATTTAAGGTAGTTTGAATGATTGCAATCGCGATTCATTACCTGCAAAGCCTAGAAGTAGCGTTGCCAAATGAGGGAGAGCTGGCCGAAGCCCCTCTTGAGGACTGCTAGAGTAGTGTCGAAGTAGCCGTTTACACCGAAGCAGAAGGTACCATCGACGGAACGACTGGCTCTACGAGGAGTGTCAGGTGGTTTAAGACGAGCAGAATACAGCGAGGGAGATGATGCTGCAGCAAGAAATCCATCAAAACGTGGAGAGATACTAACAGAAGCGAAGACAAACTCATCATTTTCGGGGTAAGAGTAAGGAAGAAATGAAGCAGTTGTATCGTTTTCAAGAAACGTGAAAATTCTAAAAGAAACTCAATGCATCTCGTAAAGGCTTTGCGAGCTGAAACGGTAAGCTGAGGTATAAACCTGAATTAAGAACATCGAGACAATTAAATTTATTCGCTAATGACGTGAACATTGTCTGAGCAGTACACCAGGCTGAAACGTGAAGCTAAAAAGGTTGTATTAAGGATGAATTTGTCGAAGCCCAAGTATCTGATTGCAGGAGGAACCAAGCGTGGTAGAGCTCGCTCAGGCAAAAGTGTTATTATCGACAGAGATGAGTTTAAGGTGGTAAATGCGTTTGTGTACCTTGGATCAATGATGACGTCAGATAACAACTGCAACAGAGAAATTCGGGGACGCATAATAGTCGTATGTCACTCCTACTATGGTCTTCACAAGACCCTTAAGTCCGGCCAACTTCACCAAATATATCATGTACAAGATGCTGATGAGTCCGATAGTTATCTACGGTCATGAAACGCGGACAACGCTCGAGGAAGACTTTTGTAATTTTGGTTGAGAAAATGGGCACAAGCAGCCATAATTTAGACGAAACATAATGACGCAGGTACGGAACATTGGACTAGCAAAATAAAAAAATAAAAAAGAGCAATCTACCTATGTATTTAAATAGCACAGAGCAACGCTGAATATGTTTTAAGGTACTATTGTATTTTATCGAAACAAACCAGCCACACTTATGAGTGGCCCCACAGCAATCGGTTCTCAAACTCGATATTTTGACATAATTTTGTAATCTAATGAAATAAACCAGCCATTCTTGGTAGTGACCCCAATAGCATCCTCACTGTTGGTTTGAATCGGTTCTCAAACTCCAAATTTAAATGTATTCTTGTATTCTATTAAAATAAAGCGCATAAACTTGTGAATTTGTTCAAGTTTGTTTGTGCCCTAACAGCATCCTTACTTTTGGTTTAAATCAGTCCTCAAACTCAAAATTTTAACTTATTTCTATAAATATTGTGTACAACTATCACAAAACCGTTATTTTTATTCATACTATTCACAGGGTATGAAATAGTATAAACCACGTCTTAAGTTATTGTTAGGATTACTCTTTTCTTTCTTCTGAATGCTGATGATCCCGATAAGTCCACGCTGGTATACTTCCTTCAGACGTAGAAAGTTGAAACGACGATGCGCATCAATCTCATTAGAACCTCTAGTTCCCGCCCGTAACCGCTTTTCGTGGGCCAGCGCGTCCACCAATCACCTTGGAGGAAATAATCGAGGCTCACGAGCCTTTTTCAGGTCGACAATGCTTTAACTGAGGCAAATTCGGCCATCGAATGGATCGATGTAGACTTCCTTAAGGGGTTTTGTGTGAGAATTGTGAGTTTCTTGGCTATCCGTCGAATAATATCGAATAGCCAAAATCGCCACCCGCTAAAGCCAAATTTCTAAGAGTAAACTCTCTTCCATATTCCGATTTGGTATATTATGTCCAATCCGCTTCGAAACGATAACCAACCCTACATATCGGTGAAAATATATGGGGTTGACTTTCATGCTGTTCTTGATAGTGGAAGCAATCTGACACTAATAAATGATGACACTAATAATTTTTTGAAACCAAAAGGGATCTTTCC
Organism: Aedes japonicus; assembly: GCA_034211315.2. Taxonomy (NCBI): domain Eukaryota; kingdom Metazoa; phylum Arthropoda; class Insecta; order Diptera; family Culicidae; genus Aedes; species Aedes japonicus. The sequence goes on from JASCZW010007691.1 coordinate 10,431, forward strand.
CCTCCGAGGTCTTGTTAGTCTGCAAACGGCGAGTGGAGAAACGGTCAATGTTCGAGGAAAGATTTATCTGCCCTTCATGTGGAACGGTATGGAGAAGGTCGTTCCTAATTTGGTCATTCCTAATATGGAAATCAACTGTATTTGTGAGATGGACTTCTGACTTCTGACCCACCATAACAAATTGTTTTATGGTTGAGGATTCCAAAGAAGACCAACTTTCCGAGCAATTTCTACCTACGTCGGTTCTGACTGGCTCTGAGCAGCAGACGATTGATCCTAGGGATGCTGTCTACTACTCCTATGGCGGAGCACAGGATCAAAATTTCCGAAGAATGGCGTAGGAAACCTCCCGTCAGACCATTTCCTTACACCTTGTCTCCAAGTATTAGTGTCTAAAGAAATACAAAGATTACTCGACGGTGGCATAATTGAGGATAGAAGCTCAGACTGGTCACTTAACTATATACCTGTAATCAAACTTCAAAAGGTTCTGCCCTGCTTGGATGCACACAAAGTCAACAAACGTACTGTTAGGTATGCTTATCCATTGCCACACCTCTGCCAAATACTAGGTAAATTTCCGAAAGCCAAATACCTTTCGACAATGGGACTATGGGACGACTATGGGACACGAAGATACACGAAATTGAGCTGACACGAGTGCTCACTCCTCCACAGGATTTACGCCGTACTTCATAACCCACGGGCAAGAGCGTGCAAAACAGGGATCCGATCACCGTCTTGCTCGCCATGGTGAAGAACTCTCGGAGGAAGAAGAGGCGAAAACAAATGTATGCCAAGATCCATGAAATTGTCCTAAAAAATCTTGAAAAGTCTCACGATACGTCCCGAATCAAGTACAATTTGCAAAGCCGTACCTTTGCTAAGTCCTTATCGATAGAGCAATAAGAAGCAATTCCCAAGTAGCACCAAAAACATAAATCGAAAAGTTATATTTTCCATATGTCATGCTGTAGATCTATAAAAGTGCAATTTGACTTGTTTAGTAATGTAGATGTACGTTTCATGCTATTCGAATCTAGACTCATTTATTATGTCATATATCTGTTTGATGTTTTGAGTTAGGACATGTTTGTTTACATCTGACGTCTTGCGTGGTTGCATAATATGTTGTACGAATGTAGCAACACAAGTCTTCCGTATTTTGAAAAACAAACATATTCGTGAAATGTAATTTGCCAACACAACTAGTCAGGTATGTTTTGTTGGTGTCGTATTGGACGTCGAATGACAATCTGTACTTTTGAATAAGACTTAAAACTATCAACAATCTATTTATATCACATTCATGTTTACCGCTGAAACATTTAAGAACCTAATTCGATTATGCTGGTATGATGGAAAAATAATATTGCTGTTGCCTTGTACAACAAACATTATTTGCACGGGTACAATTGCTTGTATGATGACGCAAAAACTGAAGTGTAATCGACCGATCATAAAAGTATTGGAAATCCATTTAATTTACTTTGATTTATCAACTTTCCTACTCCTGAATTCTCTTATGTTAAAAAGAGTAACAATTTCCTCTATCACATGGGCGCTGATTTAAATAACGATGTTATGGTTTAAGGGGATTCTAATTGTTTCATATCTCACATGTTAAAATGGTCGAGTGGTAAGAAGACCAATCTTCTAAGCTTAGAGTTTATGGTTCAAACCTAGTCCATGACTTCATTTTTGAAAACCGACAATGCTTTGTTTTACTGAAGCACAAGATTTTTTTGTTTATGACCATCGAACTTAAATTATGTTTCATAGGCTCCACCTTCTGCGCTGTTTCAATTCTATAGTAGTATCCTAAATAGTTTTCAATCACCGAAACGGCAACATTATTATTTGTCACATTAAAGCAAAAATGCATACAGTTAAACATTTCGTGTTACTTGGGATTAGAAGACCTCACCGGTAAAAAATCAGGGATATGGTCAGCCGATCACCTAAAACCCGGGTGATCGTCCTTCTGAGCCTCTTTGTTGTTGTTTCAACCTCTACTTTGAACAATGCCTGCTTCTTTTGATTTTCTTACCCCTTGTTAACAATTTCTGGTATATCTGCCAGGGTCGAACTAAGGGGAATGTTTCGTAACGCCTCCCTAGGTGGTGAATAACGATGGACTATGTTCGAAGGCAGGTTCTAGCTCAGCCGTCGTCTTCAGGATGTCGTTAATAAAATTGGACGACACATCGAGTAAATTTGTTTGAAAGGATCTAGTAGAGATAACTGAACTCGAAAATGTTGATATTATTACTTGAAGTACTATGGCTATTTTCAGTACCAGACTATGGCTATTTTCAAAACTACCATGAAATTTCAGTCAAATTTACTACATTTAAGGTACAGGCTTCAACATTTGTGGTACATTTGACAGACCTCATGTTGATATCAACCGCACCATGGATGATCTAATTGCAGGCATGGTAAAATCAAACGCATTTATAGTCAGGTGAAAATTGTTGGTGTTTGTTCTTTATTCAACCCTCGAAATGGTAGTGTCTACTGCGTTTTTTCTGCGTGTAGTTGAAAATGGTATTTGAAAGAAATACCATATATATTTGCATTTTTTCCTGCTACACCCTGTAGGGCTTGATCTACTTATGGCTGGCCCACAATTGATACGTTGGGGATGCGTTTGCGTGAATTTGACAGTTTTCCCATAGCTTTTGTCAAATTTTCGTCAACGCATCCGCAACGTATCAATTGGGTGGGGTGACCATTTAGTATTACACCGCCTCTCTGTAATTACTACGGTTACTACTACCGCCATGAAAAGCCAATGACAACGCAGTAATCCGGAAAGTGTGTTTACTTAATTGTGAAAGTTGCTTCAGTTTTGATACTCAAGTTCAAAAGTTATCAAAGTTGGTAGGCAAAAGACGGGAACCAATTTTGCACACTCACGTTGAAAATCCGACGTGATCAGTAGGAAAGTATCTTAAATTCTCAAAATCGACTGTAAATGCCGCGCTGAAACCAGAGCTCGAAAAAATTGACACCCGTCGTGAACGATGAGTAAAAAAAATATTCAGTAGGTACAATTTTCCTTCTCTTCATTTCGTTCTATCAGTCACGCAATATAATCGTGTTTACTATTTTGCTATGCTCAGTCATTCCGTTATCCTCGTGTTCCACACAACTCATTCACACCACAGCAAAGTACACGGCTATTCAAGCCTCACGAGATTTTGGTTGCTTGACTGAATGTTCTTGTAACCAGTCATTCATTTTCGCGTTGGTGAGTGATTTTTTTTGCCACAGGATTTCAAGTATTCCCGAACATAGCTAAAGGCAAAGGAAGCCAAAAAGCCAAATGGCCGAAATCGCTACAGAGTTTGTGGGACATTTGTTCGAGAAAAGGCATTTGTAGGATCGATTCGAGAAGTTTTGGTTTTTTTCACTTCATTGATTCTCCAAATGAATGACTGTTCTTTCGTCTTCACGGTAGAACGTTGAAATTGAATGAGTTTTTTTCACTTACGTACATTCACTGCTTTCTGGAACGAATGAATGATCAAAGTAAAGCAAAACAAAACAAGTTGACTCATCTTGCACAAGAGATTCATGAAGGCAAATTTGTGTTTACTTCATGTACGCTAGGAACAGTGCGTGATGACTAATATTTTGACTCAGTCAGGGTGCAATTTGAGAATTGAATATGATATTTTTAAGCTCTGGCTGAAACGTAACCGAGCAACACTATTACTGGATCGCACAAAACAAAATAACCCTTGAAGTGGAACATACGGTCAGCAACTACCAGTGAAAGTCCGTAGGGCAGTCTGCAACCAGCTCGAGGCCTCTGCGCCATACAGTTTGACGAATCTGTCGGCGTGAAGGGTTCCAGTCGTATTATGCCAGAAAGCACACCAACAGGACCCTGAAACAGAACCTGGTTACCAAACGCCGGGCATGAATGCTGTACAAGCATTAGTAATGACATATTATTTCCCTAGAATCTAATTGAAGTCCGCTTTCCCATGTGTTTCGTCGTTCGTAACACAACAGGGTGAACTCAGAGTTTCAAAGCTTAAGGCAACCTTTTGCGTTTGATGCTATTTTATCGCGGACTTCCTTTATAAAATCTGCTTGACCCACATTTTCGGTAATAGCTACCTAAAATGTCTTATCAACAATGATGATTCGGCAAGCTTCTGCTGTTATCGTTCCCTAAAACCAACGAATGGAATGATAAATATTTGATGCTTATCTGAAACCTAGTTCCGGTTTCTGTTATCTGCTGAGAAGTTTATGTGCTTAAGTGTCTAACAACATTTCGAAGTTCTGACCAGTTATCTCGGAGTTACGAGTTGTGTTTCTCAGGAAAGCACCCAGGTAAACATATTCGCTGAGTAAACCTGTTATACTGATTGTTTACAATTTAGACAAGAGTTCATAAATTCCGTACCACCTGTTTATGTACGGTACAACGGCCTTCGGCCTAGTGAATTCAAGATCCCTATAATGTTTTTCTTCTTCTTCTTCTTCGCCCTCTTCCCTCTACCAGTGCAGAATACTACGTGTTATTATTACGTAAACACCACCGGAATCAGACCACTTGGCAACTGAAAAACCGCAAGAGAGAGCGTCATCCACCGAATCATCTGGATTGGGAAAAATCCCACATTGACCCAACGCGAAAGGAAGTGAACGATTAAGAACGATTTCTTCGCGCTTTGGTAATAATCTCCCCTACCATCTGATGATGATCGCACATGGATCAGTGCAGAAAATGTAGAAATCTGAATCTACATGAGAAGGAAGATTGTATCGGCTACATAGAATAAGCCGCGCCGGCGGCATCGTTGACAGGCGTCGCGTCGTGCAGCTGTTGTGTCCGCCTCTGCTCGCGCTCTCACTCGGGTCCGCTCGGTCCGCTAATGGTAATCAACTGCGCGCATCAAAATAGCGTTGATTTGTGCGATATTTATCAACCGCATCCGAGAATTTTCTCTTCCCTGTCGGAAACACATGCTCAGTGGCATGAAGGGAACATCTTTGTTGTGCTGAGATGTTGTTTATTGTGGGTTGATTTTTGCAAAGCGACAATTAGATGCGGCAGCTCATGGTTAAGGTTGCCAAAATGACGCATTTAATAGGTTGCTACCGTTGCAAAATTGTAACAGTAAAGTAGTTTTGAAAGTTCAAGCGTTTTTGTTATTCAAGTAAGCTCCAACAGGTTTTATTATTCAAAGTAAGCTCCAGAGACGAACTCATCGATTTGGCTAAGTTTCCGGTAATCTAGCAATTAAATCTAAACATGTGATAACTCTAGTTTAAATTTAAAACATATCGCACTTGGCCCTATTATCTTATGGAAGGCGCGTGACCCGTCGGCCACACGATTAGCAATGCCAACGCAATATTTGTTGATTTTCCGACGGTACGCGTCAAACCATAATCTCGACGTGCGAAAGTGTGTTTCGGTCAGGCCAAAAGATGGCCAATGTTGTTTTCAGCACAGTGATTGTTTTCGGAGTAATGCTTTGGAGCTGATCCTAAAATAGATTCACTTTTCCAACGCTTGCTGAAGCGATTCAATAAGAATTAACCCAAGTAGAGCGCGTCGTGTCGGGGTCAAATGACTTACCGAATTGCAATGGAGTCGCCGGGCCATTTGATGCCAACGTGTTGTATGCTCATTGACGCGTTCAGTCGCTCCTGAGTTTTGGCACAACAGCACCGCCAATACAATAGCTTCAAGGGGACATGAGAGTTGATTCGTTAAATGTGCTTCAAATATTGTGGAATAGTGAGAGCTAAGCAACAGTTTGGAAACAATGTGGAAGAGTCATTGTTTTCCTAAGATGAAAGATTTAGATACTTTTACTAAAAATGTAAAAAGTTAATTTCTATTAGCAAGGCGCCGTTGGTGTAAAGTATGCGCACAGCAAAATCTGGTCAAAGAAAAACTCGCAGTATAACATTATTTCTATTTATTACAAAATCCGAAAAACTTATTTACATCAAAATAGGGGAAGGTGCTCAAATATGGGTCTATGGATCTAGAATTCGACCTGTGCTCAAAATTCGATGTAAATTTTAATTCACTATTTTTGCCCTGAAAATCCAAAATATACAGTAGTGTTGTTCCACAGACATATCAATATGCAGAAAAATTAAAGGCAGGCAATTTTTAACGTTAGACCGAATTCTAGATCCATAGACCCACATTAGAACATTTTCCCCTATAATTATTCGGACTTGTTATATCCGTATGCATTAACTTTACGTTTGCTACCATCCATTAAGTTCTACACAGTGTCCTCAATCACCCTTCCGGAAGCAATTTCCCACTTTGTAGCAAAATCTTTCCCATTATTTACCTCTCCGTTGGATTTCCCAAAGTTTCGCTTGTAACGTTATCCGTTTTTTTTATCAATTTAGCATGCCATAATCAATTACACCTAGGTTACCCTCTGAGAAGATATATGGCTTTTATGTAAAGACTGGACTCGGAAAAAAAGGAGACACACAAAAATAATCACAAAAAATTCATTTAAAATCGGATACTTCTCAAATTTTAAGGGATTAAATAACTATATATTAACTATATTTTGGCATAATTTATTTATCGAATTTCCTCCCCCAAGCTGAATGCTCGTACATTTCTCTTAACACTGCTCATGAGATCTTTGTCGCGCGGCTTTGTCCATCTTCCTTACACAATTTCTCCCAGTTTTTCTTCAAAGCTTCATCGGTTTTGCATGTTTTTCCGCTTTTCTTCAACTTCTTCTTCATTATCGCCCAAAACTGTTCGATCGGACGAAGTTCTGGGGTATTTGGCGGGTTCGCCTCCTTCGGGACCGCATTAACGCCCTTTGCTTCGTACCTATCCATTACAGGCTTGGCGAAGGGCAGCAAGCGCTTCTGCAAGCATTCCTCTCGATAAATCTGCCCGTTTATGGTGCCGGTTGTAACGAACGGCTTGCTGTACCGTCCGCACTCGCAGATCGCCTGCCACAACCGGTACTTCTTCGCGAATTTGTCCATCTTCCTCTTCCGGAAATTTTCCGGAACCTCCATGCAGGACGTACCGACAAAAAACTCGAGGCCGAGGATTTGTTTGGTGTTTGCCTTGATATATGTCTCGTCGTCCATGACGAGACAGCCTGGCTTGACCAGCCACTCACGGTACAGCTTCCGCGCACGCAATTTGGCCACCGTGTTTTGCTTGTCAGTCCGGTGTGGCGCCTTGCTGACCTTAAAAACACGTAGCCCAGCCCACTTCATGGTCTGCTGGACGAACCACTTCGACGAATTGACCTTTTTGGCCACGTCTCGGCTGGAAAGGTTCGGGTTATTCTTAAAGTACTGCCTTATCTTCCGCGCCTTCTCTGGGTATTCCGTTTTCGGGTTTCGGCCGCTTCCAGGAACATCTTCACAACGCGGGACATGGTGGATTCCAAGCCTTTTGCTGATCCATCTGTGCGACTGACCAGGATTATTAATCACCGCGCCCAAGATTTACAGGCGTAGCTCTTCTTGTTTCGAATGCATCTTGAAAACTATTTGACAGATAAAATTTTGCACACATAAACATAACACTCTAAACTGGTATTATCCAATCATTAATTTTTACCCACGCAATAAAAAGTTACACCCAAAACAAAGTGTCGCATTTTTTCCACGTCCAATCTTTATATGGCAAGGCAAGTTAAGTATAATATAATTATAAAAACTCGGATTTATGGCATATAATTTTGCTATAAGAGCAAAAATTGATAGGTACCCGAATAAAAAATTCTCATAGATCTACAATTGAATATATTGTGACCATACAACAGAATCTATAGTTAGTACAATTAATATTATTGTTCACAACGATAAGATAACAATAGGAGTTAGTGTTACCACAATATAATCTAATGTAAATTGAGACATCGACAATAGGATAGAGGGGTTGTTATGTATCTTAACTATAATAAAATCCTTATTTTCCGAACCGAACTTTTCCGAACTTTGAACCAATTACTATTTATTGTATTGTTTCGCAGTTGTTGAAAACCCTAGCATATGGAGCGAGTTGTAGATCTATTGTTATGACAATATTAATTTTTCATTTATATGTTTCATAAACAATAAGACTTATGGTGGGAAATAGATTTTAATGTTATCTTATATTATTGTATTGTAATTGCATGTTTATTTTTATCCGGGTAGCTATATTCCATTATAGCAGATAATTTCGGCAGGCGCCATTCTTTTTATTTTTTTTTTCAAACACAAAGACTTCGATTTTTTGAAAGACAACCTTTGTTTGTTACAATTATGAAGTTTATTAATGGCGGAAGCGGCTCTGACTCAGCCATTTCGCTAACGAATCGGCTGGAAAACAGAAGTGCGCGTCCCAAGTAACAATTTTGGTTTTATAAGGGTTCTGATGAGCATGAATTAGACTTCAAGAATGCTATAAAACCATGATAAAACCAGCAATATTCCTTGGGGTGTTACCAATTATGAATGCAAAAGATAGTGTGGTTAAAGTTTGAAGTTTGGTATTTTTAGTTGAAACCAAGCGATAATGAAGCCCACTTTACACTGCGTTTCGTATTGTCGTTTTCTCTGCTCTATTGTAGCATTTCTTCGGGCTTTTTCCGTTTTGTTGGATAGTGGTAAGTCAGAGTGCGTCGAATAACAAATTACGAGTACTTTCGTTTTATAGCAGAAGAGAAGAATTTGGCGTTTTCCGAAATATTACTTTAATTTGTAAACACCGTTCAAGAGGTTCTCTAAGGTAGTCTTAATCCGTCGGGCAAACCAAAACACGACCAGTGGTCACTCTGACGAGAGTGGCGCTAAAACCACTGTGTTGTCGAGCTATTTCGCGAACGGTTACACGCTTCACAATGGCCCAATATATTTTAATTGGACGAACTTCTGGGGTGTTCGGAGGATTACAGTCCTTTGGTACTATGTTGACGTTGTTTCCTGCATACCACTCCTGAGACGCTTTACCATTATGGCAAGCCGCCAAATTTGGCCAAAATAACACAGAACTCATGTAATTTTGGATGAATGGCTGTAGCCGTTTCAGCAGACACTCGTTGGCGTAAACTTCTTGGTTAATCGTACCTGTAGTAATGTAGATGTTGCTCTTTAAATCACATCTACAAATAACCTGCCAACCCATGTACTTTTTAGAGAACAACCCATGTACTTTAGACAACTTTTTGGCCTTGAAATGGTCGTCAACCTTGCCACGTTGAAATGCGGTGTAAAACCCAAGAACAGGGAGCTGCTTGAAGTCGGTTTTGATGTTTGTTTTATCTTCCATAACTACGCAGTCAAATGTTGTCAACTGTACGACAAAGCTTATGCGTTCTTGTTTACGAACTGGTTTCCTGCTTCTCGTTCCTGTTTGGGGTTTTTATTACCTTGAACGACCTTTATCCTACCGCTTTCTTTACTTTTTGAACGAAAGAATACGAAGTTTTGACCTTTTTAGCCACTTCTCGGCTGGGATTGTTCTGGTTTTGATTAATCAGTCCAAAGCACTGCATCCCGTTTATATGAGGTCCGGCTCAACAGGCAGCTTGCTCGGCAGCAAGCGAGCGGTGATGTCACACTACCATGACATTTCTAGAACGTTTATTGAGTTTATTGTTGAATTAAACTGACCCATGGGCTTGTCGTAGCTTAACCCTTTCCTTCCCAGAATGATTATCGATGTATTGAAACGCAAAAAAAGTTCTTTTTGTGTACACAGAAACAGAAAGCGTTCACGAAAATGAAAACGGACCGTGAGCTAGCTCACGTTTTCATGATTTTTACCCAAAAACGTGAACTAGTTCCCGGTTACGTAATTCAGTTCACGGTGTATTTTAGCTTGTTCTCGAATTCATGACTGCAGTTCACGGATCCAGGCACGGATTTTTTTTCCGTGTAGAACAAATGCCATACCATACTCTGTTAAGAAAATCGAAAGTAATACTTATAATAAACATTTAAGTTTTATTGGATTTTAATCCAACAAAATATAGGTCATGATGAACTCAGCCTTATGACTGTCATCCGAATACCGACTGATTTTTGATAAAAGACGCAAGCGAAATACTTTGCAATCGATCTGAGGATGAGGTTTTGGCTCAGTGAAGTGACCGCTAGTGCATTTTTACTTGATCGGTCCACCTTGGTCGTTGCGCGTCTCTTCTTTTGCATGGCGCATCGTTATTGAGAAACATTTTAACTAGTTGTCGTCCAACATTCTTACGACATACCCAGCATACCGTATTCGTCCGATTTTAGCAACTGATGCAATTCGTAGATCAATCGCCCTTTACACGTTCCCTCTTCCATCTGCACTCCACCGTAGATTGTACCCAACACTTTCCTTTCAAAGACACTAAGAGCGCGTTGCCCCTTTACGAGCAATGTCGACGTTTCGTGGCCTTAGAGGAATACCGTTTAAATTTGTATCTTGTACAGTGTGTCTCACAATAGTTGTCACCTTTTTTCAGTCTTGGTTTATTTCACCTGGGTAATTTTAACAGCTGAATTGATTACCCTGATAAACATATACCATTTAGGAACGATAGTATAGATGATGTGCCTATACCACTTGCAGTTGGGATGATACCCTGAATTGGTGGTTAGGCACTTTTTATGGTTATTGTGTATGCGGGTATACCCGTTTTGAGTGTATTATATTGACAGTTTATCACTTAAGATAAATAACCGATTCCGTTTCTTCATATTTATCAGTTACCATGGAAGCCATACGGCAGCAAGTTTAAAAATTACATTAACAAAAGCTTAGACCTTGTCAGATATTCAATAGCCTTAAGCAGTTCGGAGTGAGTAAGCGTTTTGTATTTCGTACCTTGAAACGATTCATGGCAACTGGAAATGTCCATGTTCAACTCAAAGGAGGTGCCAGACGAACTGCCAGAACGAATAAAAAGATCAAAAAGATGCTTCAATGAACAGGCTCCTCAGACAGGATCTGGAATGCAAGAAACAACGGGTTCACGGGTTGACGGAGCGTCAAAAGCAGGTCAGTGTCCTAAGCAGCAGACATTTTTTGGTTCCGCACGGTGACTGTGAGATATTATTTTGGGATGAAAAGCTCTTCCTCCGTCAGGACAGTCATAATCAACAAAATGATCGTGTGTATGACAAAACTCTTGCCAATCTTTCAAGAGATTAAATAGCTGTAGAACGCTATCAGAATATATGGGAAATCATGGCATGGGGCACCGTTTCACGAAAAGAAAAGCTTCCTCTTCTTTTCATTAAACCTAACGTAAAAATCAACACTCAATATTAGATCGAGCAGGTTTTGAAGAACCATCTGCTTCCTCATGCTTCAACGCTGTATGGGAATACACCATATTGTTTCCAACAGGACTCAGCGCCAGCGCACAAGGCAAAGAAGACATAGGCGTGGTGCTCGGAAAATTTGCCCGATTTCATCACAAGCGAAGAATGGCCTGCATTTTCACCGGATCTCAACCCACTTGACTACTTTGTTTGGGGTTATATGCTTTACCATATAGACCCTACGAAAGGGCTTAGCTTAGATTGAAAATAAATGCTATGATTTGGTTGATTTGTTTTGCTGTCATCCCTTTTTGTTTTAGTGACATCTATTGTGAGACACCCTGTACATGTTCAACATTGTAGTTCAGTGAACTTTATTCAATAAGCAATGAATGTTGTACTATAGTTGTTATATTTGACGCGCTTGATCGCGCTCAAGTTTGTAGCGGTTGTGTGTACACACTCCGTTTTGTTGCCTACATGGGATAGAAACTCTCTCTTTTTGAGTTTACTTTTGTTACTTTTATTCTGTTTAATTTTCAACCTGCCGTACACTGACGGAACTATCAAGACTTTCTCTTCATATATTTCATTCTAGCAAACATAACTGTCCCCTCTTGGGGCCTCATGATGATGAGCGAACATCTCCTTCTGCATTAGTGAACCGTTGTTACCAAACGTTTCATTTCAACGAGAAGTCAGGCAAAATGTAGCTACTCAATGTGACGATTGAACACAAACTGTAGTTTGTGAAGCTCACCAAGTCAGTGAAGTGTAACGTCTTCGCTAGAATCTAAATACAATGAGGCCTGTAGAACTCGTAGCGGAGTCTTTAGGTCCTCAACAATAGTTTCCGAATTGGTTGAAGATCCCCCTGGCGAAAGTAGTAACTGAAGACCTGGGTATCAATGCCATGAGGTTACTTCAAGGGGACCCTTCTCTTGGCAACTGACAACCTACCGCTCAAGAGTGGTGGCTTGACCAGACAGAAGTAGAGATTCCCATGTTGGGTCAGCGGCCCAACCTTTGGTATCAAGCATGAATCTCTACGTGCCCCAAAGTGGATTGAGGCATACCCTGAGGTGGCTAAGGCTGCCTACTGGGAAGTTGCTCTACATACGATGGTTCCAGACGGTTATCCGGTTTCTGTGGTATCTTCTCAGCTAAGGCCTATGCAGTCTTCCAGGCATCGGGTTGTAAAATGGTATTCAGACTGCTCAGTTCTCCAACATCGTGGCCCTCTATGGTCAGTTGGACACTCGTGGCTATTGGAGGCGCAGCATATTGGTTACACCAATGTAACCTTTTGTGTATCTGGGCACGCAGGTAAACCTGGCTATGATGCTACTTATAAACTTGTACTTCAGGATCGTCTTGCTCAACTGAAAGATATTCCAATATACTACAGAAACGTTACCCACTGCATCAAGCAGATCTCTTGATGCATATGGAAGGTATCAGGTAAACCGTGGTGCATTCCTATGTCGTATCAAGAATACTACACAAGAATGGAAGAATATGCCAAACCCTCGAGATCAATTGGCGGAATGCCCTGCACGGACACAACTGTAAAAAGAAACGGGAGTTATAGGCGCAATACGTGAAGTATTGTTTAACGGCAGAGCTATCTGTACTAAAGTATCCGACGAAGCAGGCCTTTATTATAAGATATAAAATATTGAAGTATAGAGGGAAAAAAGAGTGACTGCTGAACACAGCCACCAACTTAAGAAAGGCAGCTGTAACCTTGGATCTATGATGACAAGATCGATAGGGTCACGATGAAGCTGGAGGGGGTACAAAAGAGCGCGGGGGATAGAAAGGAGCTTTCTCGGGTATTACAAAAAACTGAAACTGTAGTATATCTTTATCTTATGTGACTATTTCAAATGTCTAACATTCTCAACAACTTTGCAATACGGCAACTCTCTGAAGCTTCATTTGAAAAATATAGACTGCAGCGCCATCTCTGCGGCAAAATCTATAACTTATATGATAATATCAAATAACTACATTTTATATTCCAAACAATGTTGCCGCAGACGACAACTCTCTAGCGCTTCATTTGGCAAATATAGACAGGAGCGCCATCCCAGCATCACGATTTGGAACTAATATGATAATATCAGAAGACGACTCGTTTTGCACTGAGAAACTTTGTTGAAGACGCCAAATCTCTACAATGAGTCTGGAATGTTATGGAATATATCGTACATTTCTGTTAACACAGCCCAAGTAAAACTTCTTTCCCTCCGTAGCAGGTTCGTAGGGGGGCAATGTTACCGGAATCAGTTTTTTTTGTTCCAATGCATTTTTGCATAATTTTTCAAATAGTGCATAAACATTGACACTAAATTAAAATTTCTAAATTCTACGAAGAGTTTAAATCCGGTTCAATATTGACCCTAATGTCTTATGTGTCACTTTTTTTGTACAATCACCTTAAACCGATTTTGAACAAAAAAAATTGTTTATGCAAAAATGAAGAATTCGGTAAAATATTGAAAGTCAGAAAATTTGGGCCCGTTTGGTTAAAAAATAAAAAAGATAACATACATTGAAGTTGCGCCATGGCTCAGAATTGACCTCAATATCTTAAAAAAGGTTAAATTAGCTTTTAAATCATGCCCTGTTTTTTGAAATCAAAATGTATGGAACGATGTTTCTAAGAACAATCATGAGGAATAAATCACTTGCGGCAGTTGGAAAGGTGTTTTCAGCGCAATCGTTAGCCAGAGTAAACTGTTTCAAATTGTAACAAATTTTGCCAAACGTTGTTTATAAATTTATAAACACTGTTTTTTTTTAAATAAGCAGTTACTTTTACTTGGGCACACTTGCCAAATAATTAAAGTAAAAGAAACTTTTTTTGCCGGAGTCGGTGGTGTAGTGGACACGCTGACTGCTACTTGGCACCCCAGTGGGTCTGGGTACAATCCCAGTCGACGTCGGTGGTTTTTCTGAGGCGAAAAAATCTGCTCGCGTCTTCCTTCGGGAGGGAAGTAAAGCCGTTGGCCCCAGCTCATATTCATGAGTCGATAGGTAGGGTCCAGGTGGTGGAGTCGTCTTCCTGTCGTCGGTGATTGTCACCATGTGAGGAAATAGGCCGACGAAAAATAAACAAACTAATAAAAAAAAGAAACATCGAAATTTCTAAACTGAAAATCTGAACTGTTTTCAGAACGCTAAGCTAACTGGTCAGTGTTACAGCCATAGTAGGAAAGTATTAAATCATTAGAAGTTGACACACTTCCAATCGTTTTCCAGCGACGCAACTCCGGAGTACCCCTGTTTTTAATCGTTAATTATACGCCATTTGCACCAGGGTGAAACGGAAACAGGATTATTAATGATGATGTTGCCGAAAATGTTTTGTCGCCGCCTCCGTCGGACGCGTCCCAATGGCGACGGTCCAGAAAGGGGAAAACCGCGAGTTGACGAAAATGTGCGATTGACTCGCCGCACCCACCACCAATCTAATCGTAGTTGGCGCATCGATTCGGATGTGTCAAAGTAGGATCTAATTAGTGTTTACATGTGGGTATTGCGGAAAATCATCAACGCGGAATTCATGCGTTATTATATTTTCTTAGGATAATGTTGTTTTGAAAAACAGTTATTACTTAACTAAAGGTAATTTCATACTGCTACCATTAAGCGATGAATACAGCCGAGTGTTGTCAATTGTCCAGTTTGGCAATTGCTTGCCTTTACCAGTCAAGTCAATGACGCTCCTCATCAGCACTTAAAACAGATAAAATTAGATGTTCTACATCCGGCCACTCCCAGCCTTACAAAAAAGGGTGGGTTTTCCCCTCTCCAACGGTTTCAGGTTGAACGAACATCTTTCGAGCGTCATTCCCGCGGCGATAGCTGACTCGGGAAACGGAAATTGATGGTCTGTCGCGCGAAACTAAATAGGAAACTTTCGATCCCAGTATTCCGAAAATAATGTAGCAAATTGCTACACTGTTGCTAATGTAATCAATCTATCCGGAGTGCGACATCAACGATGACGACGTGCCGTGCCTTTGGAACCATAAATCACTTTCCGAAAGTTGAATGCACTGGAGATTTATGACTTACAAAGGAGCTTTTCATCCGTGCCCAAGGGCCGAGAACAATGAGCCAACGGGCTGAAGGGAAGAACAGAAAAGATGTTCTGTTCGGAAGGACCACTGGAGAATTAGAAATGGAATTCGGTGTTTGCCCTCTTAACGAGGAAAATGTCGTTGGAAAGTAAATAGCAGTAGCAATTCACCCCTTCACTGGAGGATCTTTATCGACGGAGCAATCTTATCAAGTTTAATGTTTGAACTGTGTTGAACATTGTACTCGGTCTGAGTGAATGTAGTTCATTTAAGAAAAGCAAGCCATTGAAATTTAAACAGTGATATGAACGAACTACACACTTAAGTTAAGTGTCATAAATGAAGCAAGCATGTGTTGTCAAATTAAGTGCTACGAGATTTAATCTCGAGCACGGCAGACAATTTTACTCAGCATCACGCGATCTACATCACATTTTCTTAATAAGTGGAAAAATTCAGCCGATGAGTGACTTCACTTTTCACAAAACTGGGTAGTAGATTCCGTAGAGTTGTGTTTAATGGGCTCTCACAATGATTTAAAATTTGCACTAAAATACCTCGACTTTGTCCAAATTACACTTGTCTTGCTACAAATCAATCTCGAGAAACACCTGGTTTATACAGATTCTTAGTGGACCAGAATTCGGGACTGCAAGTGAACAAACTCATTATTCCCAGCAAAACAGGGAATATTTAGAGAGCTTATCAGGATCCGGCAATGGTTCTGAGCAAGTACTAAATACTTAGGATTTTATATGAACTCTACTAAAGGTTCCAAAAAATACAAGTTTTGTTTAAGATTTTGGACAAATCGTGCTCATGGTTCAAAAACAAAATATTCTGAGAATATCTTGTCATGATTTGGTGAAAACATCAATATCCTAAAAACGTTACCAAAGATTCGCAATGAATATCCGTCAATTGTTGTGAAACCAGATTCAAAATTTTCTAATTTACTAAAAATTTAGTAAGAATGGTGCATCAAAATCAAAGTGAATACTGCCCATAGAATTTCAACTCTAAAATATAACTTGTGATTGTGAGCTTGCTAAACATGGTCAATCAATATTGATCGCTGTGTACCTCTTTTTGCGGGCTGTTGTCCGGCATTGTTGAGGCCTCAGGCAGTTCAGTCGGCAAGACCACGGTTTACCGAAGGCAGCGGGTTCGATTGTGTGTATAGTCGAGTGGTTTAGAGCAGGTGCAACCTCGTTGAAAAAAGAACAATGGACAGCCCAATGAGGATGTACGAAAAGGTGACGTCGGAGAAAGTAGCAATGTGTAATGAATTTATATTATTTTTAACAAGCCTGTCAAAGAAGAGGTGACATTGTTCGTTTGCAACAAGCGATTAACTGTCAAATCCTTTCAAAAAGCCATTCCGATAGAGCAGGAGGCCTGTCAAATGGATGAGTTGTCGCCATTTTTCTAATACAGTCTCTTTAACTATTTTGTGCTACAAAGTTCACTCTTTGCTTGAAGAAATTATGTTGGCCCTAAAAAGGGCCGATGACCGTCTACGATGGAACGTCACGGAGAACAGTGCGACAAGCACGAAAATGGACCTTAGAATTCCGGCTGAAACATGATAAAACACGTCAAAACGCACTGCGCTAAGACGTAGAAGGAATACGACTAAAGTGCCACTCTGCAAGTTTGATGAAGAAATACAAATACAAATACAAATACAAATATGACGACAATGCACAGTCATTAAACAAACACTCATAGACGCCCAATCTGGTTAGTATATGACTCTGTCGACAGTCCGTGTTGGGATACAAACCGTTGAGAAGTACTTGACTGTTTGACTCTTGTTTTTGCGGTACTTCACATGCATTTTTCAAAAGCAAATGTTTAAAATCAATAGCTAACAATATTGAAATCGACGCGTAGTGAATTTCTCGATCGATTGGTGCAAGAGTTTTTTTAAACCATCGTGAAATGACTGCATTGTAAACGTTTAAAGTCTTAACATATTTCGTGACGCTTCAACTTTTCGTACTAAAGGTCGGTATCGTGTTCGACAGAAGTTTCTTTTTCCATACCAAACCCATGTAAAATTCCGTTTACTGAAACGGAAAAGTAAAGGATCGAAAAGAAATTTCTGCAGAATTATGCACCTGAAAAGAACGAAAAATAAAATGAGAATATGTAAGGATTCCACGCAAACTAATGGGAGCTGTTACTTTTACTTTCGGAAAAATATTCCGCTCGATTATTCCGTAAGTGAAGGTTTCGGTCCATGCAGATCAATTGTCAAAATTCCGCTTGATAATATTGAACACAATTCCGTAACCTCTTTACTTTTTAGGTCGATACTGGGCTTAAGGCTGATCCAGTTAGTATTTGGTCGCTTTTTTTTTAATTACTGAGGCGCCTCTTTTAGTCGTAACAATGACAGCACCGAGGACAGCTGGAAGGTTTGTTTACTTAGTGGTGAAAGTTTCATCAGTATTGATACTCACTGTGATACACTGAACATTTATTTTCTAGTTCTCACTGGTTTCGTAAACATAGATTTTGTACATCGAACTAATGTCTCGTATATTGTATGAAATATTCGAAGTGATCTTCAAAAAAAGTTTATTCACGAAGCTTTCTTCATAAAAAGTACAAATCAGTATCGTTGCAGAAAACAACGAATAGATTCGTCAGTTCTACCTTCGATTTCGTATTATAAACTAAAATTAATTTTCAGTGTACCATTTGTTGTAGATGAACACCTTGGATCGTGTCCTATTAATAACTGTGGAATTGCGTTAAACAGCACCAATTTGAAAGGTAGGCTCTGTATGGTATCGTAAGCCAAGCAGATGAAGAAGAAGAAGAAGGTAGTTTAGACTTTGAGCTAATTTTTCTCCCTTTTCCGCTCAAACTCTCAAGAAACTTCGTTTTATTGGCAATGATTTTGAGCAGTTTATATTACATTTTTAGAATTGAACCTGCCTTGCATTCCATTTTTAAACAGCCAAAAACTATGTGCGAATCCTGTCTAGAAGTTAGAAATAGAATACTGCCCCAGAGTGTGAGCTTATCACGCTCAAGGTCCAAGAACATCTTGCTCGTGTTTTCAAGTCATTCCTGATCAGAATTTTTTAAACCTCTTATAATTCCGGACAAATCATATCCAGGATCTCGATCGAGTTTTGATCGTGATGCGCACCAAATTCTGCTGGAAATATCGAAACAACACAGAGCAATTAGTAAAGAACGGTATAAACCCTAACCAATTTTACGTTCAGTCAAATTTTCTAAAACAAGGTAAGCAATCAAATGACGACTACAAAATATACTAAATATTCACGACCTAATGTATAACGAGAAAAGGTAGGGACCATCAGGGCACCCAAGTGAAACGATTTGGATAAGGAGCATGGGACTGCCTCTTGCACCCAAAATAAAAAAGCAAGATTGTAATGCAATTTCGCATGATTTTGTTTAATTTCTCGTAATGGATCGTAACTTGGAGAGAAAATGCAACATTGGTCGTGGGCAAAAAAGCAACACATCAATTCGCTTTGAAAAATTCAATGTGTGAGTGAGATCGTGCAGTGTATTTGTGTTGAGTATGAGATTACAGTCCGGAAGTTCAATGGCCCACAAAAAAATAGACGAATACAATACGCAACCGAGATTTGAACCGAAACCGCCTGCGTTATGGTCTGAGATTGTAACCATTCAGCCACTTTAAAAAGATGAAATGAAAGGAATAAAAGCCCAACAGTTGCTTCGATTGTCGATACAGCGGCGATACAGCAATGAAGCAAATGTCCCTCACACACACACTTGCATGGCATCGTTTATTTCATAAAGAAGGGTACACACGAAGAGATGGATATCGAAGTGTGATGACGAGTGAAAATAAAAATAGAACACTTGACAGCGGAATTCTAACAGTGGCCAATAGCGTTGCGGCATTCTGTGGTATTGTTCACCCATATTGACAAGTTGATGACGGTTGAACAAAGACCCAACGGTTGCTTTGACTCTCGAGGCACACAGCGATATATTTGTTTCGAGGAATCTTTGTGCTGCCAACCGCTTGCACACACTTGCATGGCTTTGTTTATACTTTAAAACGCTTTGTGGATCATGATAGGCAAAATGGTCTTTTCTGTATCATGTATCATGTAATTGCATTTTTTGCCACCTTTTCAACTTTTGGGTGTTTAGTTTACATATTTTGTTCTGGTGATAATCACAAAACGATTCTTTTACGATTTCTTTTCAGCTGCGTACTAGAGTTCAAAGTTAATCCGACTTGTAGCTTACCCACCAATAGAGCCCCTGAAAATCAAAGGCTACTCTAGCAAAGAAAAATAACAAGCTGATATCATATAAGTAACATGTTCTGTTATCCTAGTTATCGTTTTGATTTCCGCTGTTATCGCAAACCAAATTTAGTTAGAACCATTGGGAAATTTTGTTATCATATGTTATCATTTTTAAAACACTTTTTTTTAACGTTATAAGTTGAATTGTAAAACTATAAGTGTTTCCAGCATATTTAAACAAAAAATTTTGCTTTTAATCAAAATATTTTTTCAGTTATAAGCATGAAAATTTGATTTCAAGTTGATAACAAAATTTGAAACTATTTCAATAAATTTGCTTACAATACAGGATTTGTTATCAAGTACGCGATAACAAAATAAGTTATTATTATGATATTCAACGAATATTTTGTTGTTGTTCATTCTGTTATTTTGGCTGTTTATTCAGCCTCAATGATAACATATTCAGTGATCAAAAAGTGATAACCTGGTATTAGAACTTGTTATGAATTTGGTATAATACTTTGCTCGGGTAGCGGATACGAAGTCG
Organism: Aedes japonicus; assembly: GCA_034211315.2. NCBI lineage: Eukaryota > Metazoa > Arthropoda > Insecta > Diptera > Culicidae > Aedes > Aedes japonicus. The sequence goes on from JASCZW010007691.1 coordinate 30,629, forward strand.
GGAACTAATCGAGTATGAAGTTACAATACTCTAATTATGTATGGTACTGTGTGACGTCATGATCGATTGGCTCCACTTCGTTTCCGAAAGTTGCTTTGTTTTTTTTTGTTTTTTTGGTTGATTACAGGTTACAAATTGTCATATCTGCGTCAAGGAAGTGTTGGCATCACACACTTTTGCCCGGACTGGAAAAGTGATGTTGGAAATGATTAAAACCTAATCGCAGCTGAATCGAAAATTTTTGTGGTTACATTTATTGTAGTAGAGTAGCGAAATTCATAGCTTTAGCCTTAAGAAACTGGATAAATTTTTCAAATATGGCTTTCGCAATAATATGATTTCTTTGCATAAAAATTAGAATCCATTGAGATTCTTCCTTGTAAATTTGTGGAGGTCTTAAGGTTAAAGATTAAGTATCTAATGAACAGTCTTTTGTTTATTTCTGAAGTAAACATAGTATCGTTACAGTTGGCATAAACTTCATTATAAGAAGCAAGCTCTTCTTTACCATAAGTGCCTGGTGAAGCGAATCTCATACAAAATGCATGATGTTTCACCATTAGATGAATAGAATACTGTCAAAAATCTAAAATCGAAAACAAGCGATGGAGATCTTTTCCTTTTGCCATGCCATCTGAAAGGAAACACAACCTGCTAAAAGAAAGCGGAATGCTTAAAACTATTTTGTTACCATCGCTATTCTTGACCACAGGTACACATTTCAAACGTATAATCTATAAGCTGCGTAAGACTTGCTTTGGATTCTACGCAAAAAAAAAAACTGCTGAGGATTCTGAGCTAATGCTGCTCACAATTTTCGAATGAGTTTTGCTCAAGACGTTCGATTTTGATCTCCCTATCCGGATTGTTCAATTTTAATGGTAATTAAAGGGTGACTACGATGAAGTTGAATAAAATAAAATAATTTATCAAACTTCAGTCTTACGTCCAATTGTCATCAAACTTTCAGAGTATTATATAGAAAATGTATACTTAGTATGTTCAATCTTCTTTATTTCATTTCATTAAAGAATCCGAATGCCCGTCCTTTGGCATTATCACCACACATGTACAAAATCAAAATCGTATTTTTGTTTGATTACGAATTAATTTCTTCATTTATTGTAACTACTTGAGGATGTTTACGATGATTCTGCTTCATACTTATCTAGTGCATCTCAATCGGTCAAAAAGCCTGTCTACGGTAAATTTCGGACACCAAAATAATAGCAGCAAAACAATTTACGCACAATTCAACAAAACTGATTGTTTATTTCACAATTAAAGAGTTAGATCTACATAAGACACAGTTGATTACGATGTTACACTCAGTAGAAAAAAAAACCAAGAAAAATTTTACTTCCAAAAACGCCATGTTCAACCTTCTGTAACTTTGTCAATTACCAATATTTTCGGCTGAAAATTTAACAACATTATGAACAATGGATATATCTTTTGTGACCAAAATTTCATGTTGATAAAATTTATAAATTTGAAGTTTTCATAACATTTGTGAAGAACGTTTTTGTATATACCAATTTCAAAAACCCGTATATCTGTGAAAAATTTAGTTAGCATATTATAAATTTCACCACAATATAGAAACTGTTTTCATCAAGTGGTTTGGACTATAGCTGGCGTCAAAGTTGACGCATCAACATGAGTATTTGATTTTCACCCGACTTTGACCATGCTGAAATATCGGTGCAAAAAAAAGCCGAGGCAAATTATACTAATAATACTGTATAGTACTATACACGTAGTTTACACAAACCCATTCATACTGAATGCCATAATTTTTAAGTTTTTCGTGGGTTACACTAGTTATTTGAGATATTAGACTCGTAACAAGTCATGTGTATTAATAAGATGAATTCGCCTTGGCTTTTTTTTGCACCGATGTTTCAGCGTTGCAAGCAAAATTTTAATCGGCTTTGTTTGGCTACTGAGTGTAATCCTTCTTTCTGTAATATTCTCGAACTTTCTCGAACACCCGCCATGAGGTTCCTTACGGTATCCTCAGATACTCCCTCCGTGAAGATTCTCCATCTTCTCTTGAAATCATCGGTGCCATTTTCTTTTCTCTTAGTGTCGAAGAGTTTCCGCTCGTCAGTAGCCCAGTATTTGACCTCTTGTTCCTTATACCATTCCATGACGAATTCCGCATAGTGACAATGAGCCAAATCAGGTCAAAACAGATCTGAAGAGTCGTGGCTTCCGATAAACGATAGCCACCGCTTTTATAGACATTCTTTCTCGTACACATTCTTGTTGATAGTATCAGTAGAGCCGAAATTTCTAGATTTTCGACTACATCTACGTATGGCCTGCCAAATCAAATACTTCTTCGGGAATTCGGACACTTTCTTTGTCAGGAAATGCTCGGCAACGGTGTTCCTTTGCATTGTGGTATACAAAGCCAGACCCGGAAGCTGTTTAAAGTATTCGAGAACGTATTTTTTGTCGGTCATTATGATACAAGATAATGTTTGCAAAAAAATTGGTGTAAAGTTTTTCATCACACCTTTTTTACTTCGTGTACCTTCAGTCCTTGCTTCTGCTTCACTTTTTGTACGCATGATTTTGACTTCCAAACTTTGCGAGCCTTATTTCGCACAGAAGGGTTGGGGTTTTTCTCAATAATTGCTACAACCTTCTTGTCCATATGTCGGGAGCATACTTTTCGATTTGTTCCTCTTTGTTTCCTCCTCCTTTGGAAACAAAAAAAAGGTACTTTTCAGTAGTTTTAGTTTCTTGGCAAGAGCGCGTACCGATAAATTCGGATTTTGCTACCGTTCGTACAAAATGCATTTGCGCACTTGAACAAGAATGTAAACATGTTGTACCATGAAAGAAAGTGGAAAGTTTCAGCTGTCATAGCATTGAAACGTTTCAGCGATCCGTGAAATAATTCAAAATCTACACTGAAAGAAATGTGTCCAAAATTTAACGTGGACAGCCTTTAATTACAGTGCATTTAGGTGTTTGAGATGTTAATCACGGAATTGACATAATTTGCGTGGTACAAGGCAGTACGTCCAGTACGTCTTTTGTGTAATGGTATGAAGCGAAATCCTATCTGAAAATCAAAGAACCATTCTCTGTCTTCAGGAATAGAAGAAGTCACATTTGGAGACATTTTTCCAAATACGAATTGGTATTCGTTGTCAAGAAAAGTGTGGTTTCTGAACCTTCAACGCACTTAATCCAGCTCGGTTTTTTTTACTTCTGAATGAAATTTTTGTTCAAATCTATCGTAGAAAGTGTGAGCTGTTTAGTGAATACCTGTAACTAGAAATTAGAAGAAAAATTAGTATTCTCCATTTAATTCCAACTACCTTTATTGCTTATCTTCACAGATTCGCGTATTTCGTCTACAATGTGCAGACTTCTTCAGTTGCGTGTAATCGAGTTATTAGTACCCGACACTGAAGAAGTCTCCACATTGCGGACAAAATACGCGTTTTAAGCGATAAAGATAGATGGAATTAATTGGAAAATACTAATACTACCTTTATTAGATGGAATTAAATGGAGTATACTAATTTCCCTTCTCATTTCTTGTTCAAAACTTCTTATTTTTGCATCTTGAACGGTAGTCGAAAGCTCCAACTAGTCGTTTGTGATTCTGAAATCTACACGGTTAACAGGGTATTCCTCATATTTTTTCAAGATCTTTAGTCAGACGTTCTTCGAACCGTTTCATAACTCGAGAAACTGTAAATAAAAGGACTCTTATATTTTTCTGATGTTACTATGTGATCCTTTTATTTCCGAAGTACATGTGCTGAATTTCTCGTGAACGAGCAGTTGTTTCGACCTAATTTCTAATACTTTTCTTCAACTGATAATGAAACATACAATTGCTACAATTTTTGACTCAAAAGCTCAATGAAATAAACTCAGACGTTCGAGAGTTAGCGCGACTCGCGTGTGATTCTATTTTTTAGTGGACACCCTTTATAGACTTGAACTGCTAAATACGATGTGCCTAAAACATTCAAATTGATCCGATTAAGACCTCGGCAGTAAGCTTTTATTACAATCACCATCGTAAATTCTCTCGGCAGACAAACGATAACAATCACAATTTAGCTTTGAACAAATATGTTACACCAAAAAACCGCAGATCATGATTGCACCCAAAGCAACAAAACGGCCCACCAAACAACCACCCGAAATGACGCGCTCGCTCGCCACGCTACCTTCAATTGACAAGTGCATCCAAGTGCACACGCATGAGTGCAGCCGGCTTTGGCCATGATCCAAAAAGAGCATGGCCTGGCACTTCCTCGCCAACGCCGATGAAGTCGACATCGGTGGCCTCCCCTGAAAAAAAGAAAAAGAAAAAAACGAAAGCAAAAACAACATCAAGCAAGTTAACGAAGCAACTACCGGCACTGCAAGCACCAAAAAAAAATACGAACTGTTGCTGTTAATTTAAGTGTTTATAGTTTTGTCAGTAGCCGCAACGAGAAAGATTTGTGTGATTTAATTAATTCTCTCCCAGGCGTCGTCGTTCGGTCTCTTGGCGATGTGAGTCTCAGTTCGGCAGAAAGGGAGATCTGTTTCGAAGGCAAGTGAATAAAATGGTCACGGTAGTTGGTACATTTGACCGTAGATAAATCGTAAACTTCACCGCTGCACGGTACATTGGACCGAGGTCAAGTTGATGATCCTTTTGTTTTTGTCATAAGCTAAATGTTGTTTGAGTCAATTAGCTTCATTAGCAAATCTTGACTTTCAGTTTAGTTATTTGATTAGAATGTCGGGTTTTGTTATTTTTGAAAAAAAGAAACATTTAATTCAATCTGCGAAAATCAAATTGGAAATAAATCAACACATCACGACAATGTATGTTTACATCCTAGGACCAGCACCAGCCGAGAGTTAATTGGCATGACGACGGACCGGTTCTTAGCTATTTGGCAACCACCGGCTGCCGATGATGATGATGATGATGATCGTCATCATCTGATCCATTTACGATGCTAATAAAGATAATCTAAATAGTGCGTGAAATTCGCGATTTTGGCTCAATTTTTGCGGTATATAGCTGAAGATGTCTAGAAAGTGTTCAGCATCTATATTTCTGAAGAAGCAAGGAAGAAAACGGAGACTAAATCAAATCGCGACGAAGGCGGTTGTCTTGTTAGTGGAAACCCATTCTCGCCACGAGAGGGGAAGTGGTTGTTCCATTTCTATATTAAAACAGTCTTGGAATATAAATCACCCATTGCTAGCCGGACACACAGAGTGGCGACATTATTTTGACGTCGTGTTAAGATAATTTTGCATGATTTATTGGCTTATCATAACGAGAATTTTGTGATTCGAAGTACAGGGTGTCAGAATACAATCCGTGCAGAAAAATAAAGTTAAAATTATAATTTATTAACAATCAATTTATTTATTGACAATTTATTGAAAATATTATTTAAACCTTGTAGACAAGCGTGTATACGGAACAGAATTATATAATAACACGAAATCGGTTATTTACACCTTAGCGTGTATACGCAACGCTGTCGAAGGTTTGATAAAATAAATAAACAAGACCAGAAGGTCTTTCCGGTCGATCACTCATCCATGATGGTTCAACTTAATTTCACTCTCTGAGAAAAAGCCCGTAGAAAGGTTGGTGAATCAATGTAGTGGTTTGCAAAACAGTTTACTTTCATGGAGTGATTAGATCTTCATATCATCATGAACTATGGAAGCAACCGAAGATTTTAATATTTTCAGCGATTTGGTCATCTTTCGGATGGAAATAGTTGAATTTCGCCACCGGGCTATCTCACGCCTCTCACGACGGCCATTTAGTGTTGCAAGCTCCTGGATTCGTTTTATTGTGCCACTTACAGTAAATTTTGCCATTTTCAGCGTCTTTGCAATAACTGATACATATATTTCCTGACGAAAAGGTTCAGCGAACAGCGGCTTAATTTTGTAGGTATTTGAAATCACAACTGCACCAAACTTGCTAAGTTTGTCAACCAAGGGCTGGTCTGTGTGGAACTGTCAAAGTTTGAACGAATAATTTACAATCACCCTGTAGTGATGATGCGACTGCTTTAAAAAGCATACTCTTTACGGCTCGCTGGCAGGATCTGTTCATCACTCACTTTCAGTCTTCTACACGCTAAGAAAAAAGTACCCAGCGGAGCAGTTTAAGTGTGGGAAGCCTACTTTAGGTATAATCATGTTTACCTACCGTTGGGTTCAAGCTACTTACTTTTGGGTAATATTTTACCCAAAACTAAGTTATTTGAACCCAACTGTAAGTAGACATGATTATACCCAACGTTGGCTTTCCACACTTAACTGCTCCGCTAGGTACTTTTATCTTAGCGTGTAGGTAGTCTTGACAAAAGTCATGCTCGTTACACAGAGAGAAATTGGATAGTCAAATTTACCATTATTGGGGGTTAAGATGACTATTGCAGTATAGTGATCTACAACCGACTATGAGCATGGGTAAAACGACCATTGAAAATAGTTGATCCAACATTTTCCTTAATGTCAGAATAGTCCTTGTTACCACGATCATAGTCAAGAATGCCATGAACGTGGTGAATTCGACCATTTTCATGGTTATTGTAACCATTATGTGCGATAGTCATCCTGACCATGATTTAATTGTCGGTACAACGATAGAATTTTTCTCAGAGTAGGTTCAAAAGCGTAGATTTTCAGGCAACATTACATTGATTACCAATAAGTTCCATGCGATAATCAAATTATAACTCGTGATAACAAACTAAACCGGAAGAATGAACGTTCGTTTTTCAAAATGCATTGATACTTATTTATTTAAACAGTTTCATTTTCAATATGAATTTTCGAAATGTCAGAAATGAAATTCAATAAACCACAATGAATATCAGTAAACCGTCGGAATCGGAGAATATGCAAGGACAGCCAATGGTATTCTTGCTCAATGTTGCTAGCATCGATTCTTATGAAACTATGATGACAGCCCTGGTTGATCCATGTTCGTATTAGGATTCATAATTTAAAAAACATCAGAAAAGATGATATTCAGATTTCGAAAATCATAATGAAATTCATGCTTACCGGTTGATAATCAGAACAACTGTGACAGCAGATATTTGATCCGTACTTAGAGCCGACTTCATTCATTGCAGCAAATAAAATTCAGTTGGCATAGAAGTGACAGCGGCAGCAATGAAATCCGGGAAAGTAAACATCATCATTACAACTGGGATAAAATCATGTTCACTTCTCATGGATATTTTATAAAAATCCAAGGCACTGCTTCTAGGTGAAGCCTAGCACAGATGTTTGATGAAGTATACACTCTCAAATGAACACTGTCTAGAAGCAATGAGTTCTAGACAGGTGGCGAAGAGCAGGATGTTTGTCGGTATTAGTAACGAAAAATGTGTAAACAATCCATGATTTCGGGTAGTGACGTAGAACTTTAAAAACAAGCGAATGATAACAAAGCAAGTTAAGTTTTTTCCACATCCTTTTAGTGCACAAAGAGGCATTTTCAGCCGAAACCTTTTAAAAACTATACCAATTACCGAAAACAAACAAATAAACAATAAAATAATCTTGTGATTTGCTACATTTGAAAATTGTTGTTTTTGGAGATCTACGTCACGCATGTTTACAAAAAAACAGGCTGTGCATCATTTCACGAACACAATGACAGTATTTTGCATTACACAAATACAATTTAACCACTTCTTCTTCACCGGTATAGACCTCATTGGTCTAGAAGTGAACACATGCGATCATCAAAATGAACATGAACACGAGCATAAGCTTCGTGCTTAATATCCACAAGATCGTTTTTATTCTGTTTTGCTCCTTGCGGCGTTCAATACGCCACAACTGCTTCCGCTCGGACAAAGATTTATAAGAAGCCATGCGATTAGTGGTTTATTCTGCTAACGCGTATGTTTGATCTTTTCTTCCGGAAAAACGATCCAAACTTTAAGTAATAAATGAAGGCAGAGTTTTAAGTTTTGCTTGGAAATAAGTTTAAACTACACCGCGCTTACATTCTTGATATAACCTTCCTATAATTTTTAAGATTGATTCTTGCGTATCACGTTGGATTTTACTCATGGTAGTATCCAGACTTTTGGTGACATCTCTAACTAAGTCTATTGCTACTGATTTTCGATCACATTTCGATGCTACAATCCTACAAATCTCCAGATGGCATTTCAAACCGATTCTTACACTTTCCAGCTTCGCCAGTAGAGTGGCTTAGTTAAATATTGGAACTAGAGCACCATGTACGCATTCTCTATACCTATAAGCTTTTCGGAAGAAATGCATCGCATTTTGAAGATTTCGTTGCAAAAATCCAATTCCAACCCACTGATTTGATTTTCAGAATGTAAACAGAGACATCATAATCAGAATCAGAATTAGAAGTAATGATTATTCTGTTACTAAATCTTGTAGCTTAAAAATTTCTTTGCGTTTTCATTGGATTTCCACACAGTTTTACATTCAAGAAAACTAAACAAAATTAGATTTTCTTTTTCTTTTATCGCCCTGGTTTCAGCAACATATTTATGGTTCTAAGAATTAAAAAAACAATATGTGTAATAATATTACGTGTTGTGACATAAGAGGGAACGGTGTTCTTGATATATTTCCTCACAGTCCATTAAAATAAGATATACAATCTCTCAGATCTTGGAAATATTTAGTAGTATTGTTCCTTATCGAAGATAATTAGAAGTGTATATTTTTATTTCGTCGGTATGGAGTGATCTAAAATATCACGAATTCTAAAAAAATCATTTCTTTGAAAATTTATATCTTTTCATCCAGTTGACAAATTTCCAAGATTGACCCTTTAAATTAATGCGTATTTCTTCCAGGTTTGGAAAAAGTATTACAAAGGTGCCTGACAGCTTACTTTATTCGTATATTTTATTTGTAGTAGATATACGATTTCAATAATAACTAAACAATCATGTTGAACGGTTGATAATTCCCTATAAAAACCCTTTAAAAAAAGGGAAACCCCGTTAAAAAGGGAAAGCAAAATACAATAGTGAACATCAGCAGAAAGCACTCAAACAGCGAACAGCAGGTTACTTGCTCTTAACTGCCATTTAAGACAAAAGTCCGATCGCGAACTAATTGTTCGTTAGGATCCCGTTGTATTTTTGTATAGAGTCCCTGGACCGGGTGGATTAACCAGCCCAGGGCTAAAAATCTCGATAATAAACCCCCGATCCCTAGAACCCCCGGTAGACGTACCGGAAGCCTGCACCGCTCCTAGGGCATCACACAATCAATAATTCCGAGGCATTCCGATCGGTTGGATCATTTGATGTTATTGAACTTTACATCATTAATCCTTAGTGAGATACATTTTTCCTAAACCTATGTCTTTTGTTTAGCACAATCTCTCTAGACCCCGTCCTGAATACACGGTGCAGCATGAAAAAATGCGAAAATGTTTACATTTCTCGAGTACTTTTTCAAACAGACGTATCTGATTTTGTAAACAAAGAGGGGAGGTAAGATTCAAACATAAATTTCTCAAAACTCTCAGCACTCTCATGGAAAGTAGCCTCTCCATCATGTTAGGGAAATGTTGACCCTTGTATTGGTGGCCCTAGTATGCGTAAAAGTGTTAAGGGTTTCAAGAATTTTACGTTTGAATCTTACTTCCCCTCTTTGTTTACAAAATCAGATACGTCTATTTGAAAAAGTACTCGAGATTTTATTGTTGGTTAATTTGTATGATAACTTTTTTCTGTTGTAAGTGTATTTGTTAATCCTTGCTTTCATGTGCTGCATCAGATCGTCGGAATTCTTATATCGTGAATTTGTGAAAAGGTACGTCAAAGAAGTGATTACGAGTTTGCTGCTTACCCAGAAGACGCCGAAGGAGATTACCAAGGTGGTAGGATGGTATTTGGCCACAGTTTATCACGTCAAAATGGCGATACAGGATGGTGCTAACGAGCGAAAGCCGTAGAGTGGAAGTTCACTGTTTGCGCGTCCGCTAAACGTGATCAAATAGCTCGCGACCTGGAAATTCCATCAGGAAACTTGCCAACGAAGTCCATTGATGGTGGTGAGCGAAGCGTATAGAGGAAAGGCTTGTAAGATGGAACGGCTTGTAAGATGGAACAGCTTGTTAGATGGAACAGCGCCACTTTTGACATTCACAGGGACAACACTATCGCGCTGACAAGTGTTAACCTCATTTTTTTACTATTCTTCAATTTTCATTTGCTTTTGGAGTGAATACACCCATTCGATTTAGGTCTTTCAGGTTTAATTGTTTGAAAGTGTTGGAATTATTAAAATAGCAGTTATTTCATGTGCTTAAAGAATTGACAATTTACATCGATATCAAAAGGTTAACATTTGTGTTTGCTAGCATTTTTGGTGTATTTTTATGATCCAAAGGCATTTCCGAACAAATCGTAGAGTGAAACAATGTGTTGATGTTTTGTGTTTATGGCGTAATGTTTGTAAGATGGAACACTGTTCGGCTTGTAAGATGGAACACATTTTTGTCGTTTTAAAACATATGAATGATATTTTTCATGTTTATAAATGCCATGGAATCAACAATATATTTAAATATAACAATACATTTTTTGAAATTACAATTTTTGATGGATTTCGAAAATCGGCCATATTTTTTTTGTTGATGACTATAAATAATCAGTTCTGTGGACCAACTTGGAGCCTTTTAGTTCCTCTTTCGAAAAATCCTCGAAAAAATAAAAATTATTCACGTTACGAGCAAAACAAAAATCGTGTTCCATCTTACAAGCCATATTTTGAAATTGAAATTTTCGATAGTTTTCGAAAATAGGCCATAACTTTTTCTTTGATGACTATAAATAATCAGTTTCTTGAGTAAAGTAGGAGTCTGTTAGTTCTTCTTTCGAAAGATGTCTTTGGATTCCCGAAAAAATGAAAATTATTCATGCTACGAGCAAAACACGGATCGTGTTCCATCTTACAAGCCTTTCCTATATCGGTATTTTGAAGGACCAAGTGCTTCTCTTGGTGAAGGCCAACTTCTCTGAGGATCAAAACGTTGTCCTACAACAGAATGGAGCGCCAAATCGGAACCCAACGATGACTGATGGAAAACCTGAAGTTTTGACCTAAAGATGTGTGGCCTCTTAGCAGTCCGGACCTGTTCGATTATTGGATTTTAGCGTATGTTGAAACACTAGCCTGCAAAACATCTCATCCTTGTGTGAAGACCCTGAAGTCTGCCATAACACGCACACGACAGTTGCTGTCGGGAGAGAACGTTCATAAGGCATATTCTAACTTCCGGCATCATCTTGAGGATGTCATTAATAAAAACGGATGACACATCGAGTAAATTTGTTTGAAAGGACTTAGAAAAGATAACTGAACTCGGAAATGTTGGCATTATTTAAAAATCTCTAATCTAATACAAACGCATGCAAGTACGAGAAAAGATCCGGAAAATAATTGGGTTGGATGACGTCCAATTATATTTGTGTCAATATTGATACTTGCAGCAAATCAACATGATACAAGCGTCAAAGCGGCCAGGCCTACTGCGTTACATTACCGGCAAAGATTATTCTGTAAGATGAGTTAGATTCAAATTAATAGTTTTGAACAGTGCCTTGAATTTTTATAAAATATCCATGAAATGTGAAAATGATTTTATCCCAGTGTAATGATGATGTTTACAGTTCCGGTTTTCATGGTTACCGCTGTCACTTTCATGCCAACTGAATTTTGTTTGCTGCAATAAATGAAGTCGGCTCTAAGTGCGGGTCAAACATTTGCTGTCACTGTTGTTTTGATTACCAATCGGGAAGCATGAATTTCATTAGACGAAATCTGAATATCCTCTCTTGTGATGTTTTTTTTTTATTAAAAGATTTGGAATCTTAATACGAACAACAATAGATGCTAGCAATGTAGAGCAAGAATACCTTGGTCTGGGCTGCTCTCGCATGTTTTCCGATTCATTGTAGTTTATTGAATTTCATTTTTGACATTTCGAAATTCATGTTGAAAATGAACTTGTTGTGAAATGAATATCACAGCATCTTGAAAATCGAACGTTCATTCTTCTGGTTGCGTTTGTTGTCACGAGTTATCATTTGATTTTCGCTTGGAACTTATAGGAAGTCAATGTTTTGTTGCCTGAAAATCCACGCTTTTGAACCTAATGAGCATCACTTGCATCAAGACCGGTTTTGAACCACGATTTTGTGAATCTACAGAGAAAGAAGATGCGTGCACATACTGAACCATGCGCTCCGAGTTTAGGTCAAGTAGAATTCAATAGAAATTTCGGCGGTCAATTGTGCTCATGCTTATTCCAACAGCTATTTGGGAATGAATAGCTGTCCAAGCCGAGGTAAGAGTAGATAATCAAGAATGGTTTCATTGCCAACCACGCTCAGCAGCTCTATGACGAGTAAATAGGAAGGAAAATGATGACATTCCAAGAAACATCGCCAAAAACATCCAGCTTTACTAAGTTTTATTGAAGTTTTCTCAAAGCCACTAGAACTCAATTTGGTTGTATTGTGATACCAAGAGGTGCCAATAGGTTTCATATTTTAGTCAGGTTAATGAGTACCTACACAGCTTGATTACAACGATATTAAAACCTTGTTTTCTAAAATTCCTTTTACTCCTATCAACGTTTATATCACAACTTTATGAACTAGTAAAATGCTGTTTAGAAGTGCCGTTTTAGGACTCATTCATATAATCTTATATATAATCTTATTATGGGCCGTTTAGAAGGCATTTTAGAAAGGAAGTCACCAAATGACCAAAAAGTTTTATAGTCATTGCAAAGATAAGTTGGTGTTTTGGCAAAACTATGATTTCTTCGAATCGCCATATTGGATATAAAAAATAATTGAAATGTGGAGAAATAAATGCACCCAATTTTATATGTAATGCAAATGAACTGTAGATCGGAGACCAATTTCGGTATTCTTTAAATTTACCATATTGAATTTCTTCTGTAGATTCATGATTAATTTATCGAATATATTTGTTTTAAGTTTGTTTTTGTTGTTGAAAACTCGCATAATTTCCTAGGCGCATTTATTGTTGGCTGATATCGTGCCAATATCCACCATAAATTTAATGCACATATGAAATGGAGCATGATACGCTATAAAAAACTCAATTTGTTTTGGATATTTTGCTATCAAACAAAATTTTCCGCAACACTAGGACTTTTTTCCTAGATATTATTTACTGCTAAATGAATGAAAAAAGCAGAACAACGAAAACCAACCCCGGTATCACAGTGGAGGGCCACAGCTGTGGCCATTTGGCCGTATACTGGTTTTCATAGCAGCCAATAGGTTTTATGAAGGTTCTCAAGTGGTCATAACATCTTTCACTAGAACATTTTCAAAATCTCTATGGTCTTGTAAAGATTTTATCAACTTGTTTTAACAACTATCTATAGAATGGACCATTTTGTACATATTTCGGCTTTAAAGAAGCATCGAGGACGTATTGGCAACAGTTTTGAATGTAGCTTTATCGACACTCCCGGGAGGAGTGCTATACGGCTGGAAGAAAACTAAAATTTTTACTTGGGATTTCATCTACTCAACGTGAGGTGGATGGGAAGGTGTGATATGACGAGTGTCAAATTTGGTGTGTGAGGTGTTTAAGAAGAATTTTCTTTACTCGAACAATGTTGTAAAGTACAAGGATACAAATACTTTATATATTCTTCCTCTGGGGATGAGATTCGAACACGTAACTTTGACGTGACAAGTACTGATGTTAACCCCTATGAGGTCACCTCCGGGGGTACACGAACATGTTCTCACCTCATGATCTCACCGAATCAGCATCAAGTTTCAGGATGTCATTACAATGCGGAATCTTTCGCTGAGTTTCTTGGGATCCTTCCTGAAAGCTTTAGCACCGAGAACCGGTAGGGAAAAAAAAACAGAACAGCCTCAATTTTCTGCAACATCGCTTTGACTCACAAACGACAGCTGAAGCAGTAGTTACGATGGGGTTTGTTTTTCTCGGTATGCGGAATGTTCCGGCAATTGAAATTTCGAACAAAGCTATAAATGCGCGTTCCATGCAAACAAGGTTTAGGGCAAGAACTAATCGACAAGGAACATTTACATGCATTTTCCACAGGCACTGTCCTTTTCGAACTCCACTTTTTTTCTCAAGCGCCTCATGGTACTTTCAACACTTTTGGAAAAATAAAATAGATTCTTCTTTTTGGCGGTATTGCCACTTAAAAAGTTTTCTCTTTTTTTTTCCTTTTATCTTTAGTTCATTATATATCACTAATCATGAAAAGTTCTCTAGAGACGTGTAGAACTAACGTGATCATTATATATGTTCCGAAATTCTTAAATATGATGGAGATAGAAATCGTCTGCCTTGATGGCCAACAAAATGTGAAAAAAATAAGAAAATTATTCACGCCTGTAAAAAAATCCATGTATAGGAAGCTATTGCTTTTTCATGCTTGACAAATACTTTTCTAAAATGTTGATATTATTTTTTGCTTAAAGAAGGTGAAAATGGGATTTGAAGGAAATACCAAAAATTTTTGCATTGTTTTCTGTCGCACCCTGTACCAAAAAAATAAAACAATTTTTGTTCCCTCGAGATCGAATTTGTCAAACTTGGATACACGTATAATGTTAAAATATGAACTTGTTTCAATCAAACCTTTTTTATTACACATATATTCAAAGAGATTTACCAGTACCCAAAAAGGCAATCATTGGTTTTTAAAGTCAATCACAAAGCCTTCAACCTCAATAGAAATTTCGATAACATATTTCACAAAGTTGATTTCTATTTCGCAGAAACAGTTGCTGAAAATTAAACCTCCATGTTTACCTACAGTTCTGAGAATAAAAATAATTCGCCATAAACCGTGGCAATATCACTAAAAAGATTAAATTTCAAAATTTGAAATTAATCAAGCTTCCGCAGCACATCGGCCACAAAAGGGTTGTAAAAACCATCAAATCAAGCCGGTTCGAGAATTTTCGCGCCATTCATGCTTTAATCGTTGAAGTTGTTTATAGAGTTCAGTTCACTGTTTATTTTCGATTCCAATTACGCGAAATTGAACTGCAACATCAATAGGGGGCAGAATATTTTAATAATAATAATGAAAGCAAACTCAATTGAATCACCAGCGAGACCGGGAGAATATGGTTGCGTGATAAACAGTGTACCAATACGTCGATTTTAATTTTTCATTAATCAATTTCGATTCGAAAATTGATACCAGCAGTCTTGCCGCCCTCAGTTGACAACACGAGATGATTGATAACAATAAGAACAAGTAATTGTGAGTGGTTAGCAAACAACATCTCCTGTTTGGAGTAGCGACATAAATTAGACCCTATCATGCAGGAGGTTTCGCCCTTCACGAATTACGTCCGCAATAATGGCGACAAAAAAAAGAAGCCAACAACATAACAAAGCAAGCAAGCGAAAGTGAACGTAACGAATTTCAGCATGTCCCGTCCGTGCAAGTTCTTATCAAAGTGGTTCATCGGGGAACTAGATTAGAAAATGACCACTTTAGTGCCACACAAATTTGCTTCCAACCAAAATGTAACTTGGCAAGGTGACACCGACCGGAAGTTCTTTGTTCACCAGAGGCGACACTCATGTAGCAGCCAACAACGGTTCGCGCCGAAAGAAAGCGTTGGAGATGAGGATTGAGGTTACGTAACTGTCAGTCATGTAGCACGCAAGCTTTCAGGTGGTCAAACGACTTGATCTTGCCATTTTACCTCAAAGTGCTTAAAATTTGATTCCTTAATTGCGTTTGAACAATCGTGTTGACCAATTTGCCACCATGTTATCCGACACTAAGGGCCGTTTATTAGTGGTAATTTTAGTTCACCTCTTTATCAGACCCGTCGAGATACGGCACAACGGTTAATCGTGAGAGCCTGCTTCTCATCTGAAAACAATCGGCCTTGGTGGGCCTTTATCCATTTCTATAGGGCTGAGATAAAATAAGAACAACAGCGGATGTCACAATTTGCTTCCAATTACGACGGCCTGCTTTGCACCTATTTTGAAAGCGTTTTGACAGCAATTTTTCATCCGACTTAATTATACGTATTTACTGCACAGAATAGAAGAAACAAACGATGATGGTGGAAAACTTTTGGTGCAATCATTTCTTGGGTGTCTTCTTTCCACAAAACGCAATGCAGTCTAGCACCGAGGGGGGGAAGGGGTTTTCTTTTGGAAAAGGTTAAATATTTCACTCGCTAAGTGGCGCTTTTGACTGAGGCAACAGTAATAAAATGGTATTTATTTTCCTTACCACCTAGAGCAATAATACTGGGGTGCGGAAGGTGTGATTTTGCTTAGGAAAATAAGCCAAATCAAGTGGCCCAGCCAGACGGAGCTGGATGTGCGGAAAATGTGATTCATATTTACAAATATTAAAATGTTTGTATACCTTGTTGAGAGAGCGCTAAACGATTTGCCAGGCATTATCTGGAGAAGATATTAACATTCGAAGGTCTCGTCGGGTGAGTTGGTATAATGGGGATCTTCAATAAGTAACGTTCATTGTCCGTAAATTCTAGTTTTGAAATGAGCTTGCATCTCACATGCATCATATGAGGAGTGAGTAATTTGTGAGTAATTCAATCAAATCAGATTGATTATGCAAATGAAAATATGGTTGTGTGGTTTTGCAATAGTATTAGATACCGAGTTTGCTGAGTGCCAGATTGAAGAGCGGTCAGTGCGTCTGTGTTGTGGCTGTCTTGCGTGTTTATCTTTATTCCAGTAACAAAAGAGATGCACACGCATTATCTTTTGTTATTCGAAATTAACGTTGAGTACGCGTGTCCCTATTGTTACGCGTGTGATGTAATTGAGTGTCAACGTGAGCATGGATCCAAATGGATTTGGTGAACTGTGAATACGGTAGATTTAGTACAATTGAGAATTTATTGCCATATTGCTATGGAATAACCCTTCACCCTTGCAGCTGAACTGGCGGGCTTGGACACAATGAGGTATATACAGGTGAAGCAGAAGTGGTTAGCGTAGTATTAGTGTAATGCAACATACTGCATTGTGTTCGTGAGGTGATGCACAGCGTGTTTTTGTAAACATGCTTGACGTAGATCTCCAAAAACAATAATTCACGATAGCAGCAAATCACAAGGTGGATTGTTTATTTTCGTTTAGTGATATAGTTTTTGAAAAGTTTTTCAGCTGAAATATGCCTTTTTGTGCACTAAAAAGATGCGGACTGAAAACTGCAACTTGCTTTGTTACCATGCGCTTGTTTTTGGAGTTCTACGTCACTACCCGAAATCATGGATTGTTTACGTTACTAATACCGACAAACATTTTGCTCTGTATACAACTCATTGGATTTACGTGCCACAAGGGCTCAGTAAGGATTCTCTGTCAAGACCCGAAGCAAAGAGTCAATTCCACTGTGATATATCACATTAGTTAGTTTTTTTACCGTAGTCATCTACAATTTATTTCTGCATTTCAGCATGGAAAAGCTGGTTGGCGTAGCCTGAGCAATGTTGCTCAACTTGACAATGGGGGAATGAGTGGCTGTAATTGAACATCGTGTTCAAGCAGGGAATATTTACCATTCACATTTAATTTATAATTTCAGCACGCTTTGAGACATCTTTGGATTTCAAATTACTTTTGCTTTTCAGAATATGGAGCAGCAAGACGTTGTAATGCACTATTTGTTTTTCAGCTTCATTTTCATTAAAGTTCTATTTCTGAACTTCAGCTACTATTCCATAAAAGACTGGCGTGTGATTATAAGCAGCATAAAATTGTTTCTAAATATATTTGTTCAGTGGTATTATGATAAGATATTCTATTTATTTCAGAAATCATCAAACCAGGTTCTTCGATTACAAAAACTGCTCTCTTCAACCAATAGAATAGTATGTTGATTCTAAAAAAATAGATCAAATATCCTTTCATTTGAAATTTTATCTGCATTGATTGACTGATCTACTCAGCTTTTCAGCTTTTCCAGGATTATTAAGATATAAATACATATCCAATTTTTCTTCTGCAGTAATAATTCAGTGGCTGTCAGTTATATTTTATAAATACATATATTATATACGTACATCACATAAATACAATCATAAACACAGGGTAAAGGGGGAATACAGGGTGCCAGACGAAGTATAGGCTGGATGAGGGATTCGTGGTTATTTGGCCTAAATCACGGATGACAATTATACCTTCCTTGACGGAAATCAACAGATCAAGATCAGCGAAGGTCTAATTATTTTCCGACAGTTCACAGTGCGTTTGCTAACCCTATGTTTAACAAACCACCAGACGGAAATCATAATGTTTATTGCTTAATGTACATGTCTTGTAATAAGAGCGTTTCTGTTGAAAGGAGATTTTCTATCCTTTCCGTGGGTTTCTGTGTAAGTAGTTTCTGCTTACGGGTCCACACCCCTGCTTTTGGCCCTTCATACAACGGAATAGTGAGGATTACAGGTATGCACAGTTTGGTGTTGCTGTTAGAGGAACAGTTCGCCATGGCAAGACCTGCACAATGAAGTGGCTTACATACCGATTTTGCTTATTTTTACCTCACTTATGCTGGTTCAGGATCCCTCACACACTACAATTATTCACTACAGGGGTTGTAGTTCCTCGAGTGTCCTCGCACTTCTAGGGTCTTGCTTCACTTTGCCTAACCATCTTGTTCGCTAGTGTACCTCTGCGTCTTGTTCCAGCCAGTTTCACGGCAAACGTTATTTTTGCGGAATTGTGGTCCACCGTTTTCACTTATAACCATGTCTTCTCCAACTGCAATTCCTACCCTGGCCTAGTCCACTTCTCGTGCCCATAGAGTGCTACCGGGCTTATCAGCATCTTGTGGTACATTTAGTTCTGAAATGAACTTTACCAGATCTAAGGGGGCTTATGGATTTCACAATGTCAAGTGACGACTTCCGATAATATTACATCTACGAGTTTCTCTGCTGCAGTTGTTCTCCAACGGCACCAATGCTCTGAGGTACAAAAATTCGTCTACTGCCTCGACCCATGCTAGGGTTCTTTCTACCAACAGAAAATTGTCCAACACCATACTATTCAGCCATTTACCAATATATTCACATTTTTGTGCTACACGTTTCAGTTTGGTTTACTGATTAGCAACCGCCTGGAATGTTCTACCCACAATAAACCCGTCAACAGCAAAACAGATGAACTGGCTGGAGTCATTGAAAACTGTAACCCGTATGTTAAAGTTCACACGTTTTATAACACCTGCTAGCGCAATATTAAGCACGGTAGAAGTCCTATGCGGGTTTCAAACGTGTCCGATAATGCACACTTGATATTTTCACACAGGACTGTACACAATCTCCCTGGCCTTGGTTAGTTTTGTAAGTTCTCGGCAAACTGTTTTCGTCCATAGTGTTCCATAGATCTTCGCGTTCAATAATACCGTATGCGGCCCTGAAATCGACGAACAGGTGATGTGTTGTATGTGACTGGATATTCGTGACAATAAGCTTATCGCTTTCTCTCAACTTAGTGTTCTAAATGAACTTCCACAGTTATTAATTAGAGCTTTCGATGCTAGGTACCATTTTTATATAAGTATGATTGTGTGGCAAGTACAATTCATACCCTATGCCCAGGGAGTCGAGAAGTTTTCCTTAACGAAAAATGCCTCTGACCATATCGGGCATCAAACCCAGCCACCTCCAGCATGGTGTTGCTTTGTTGCGCGCCTTTACCGACTGAACACACTGAGGAGGACCCGTGAGGCACATAGTTCTCCCAAACAAAGCAGATCCGGCATTTACAACATCCATAGTAGGCACGACTTTCAGTTATAATGCGTCTCTAAATTTCTCTGCTGCAGATGTTATACCACGTAACCAATGATCCGACGTATACAAACTCATCCACCACCTTGAACTCATCTCCGTCGAATGTCACAGTTCTGCCAATACGAGTTCCATACCACGTTCAGTTCCTCCAGCCAACAAATACTCAGTCTTCGACGCATTCACTTTCAATCCAAGCTTTTCTGCTTCACGTTTCAGCTTAGTGTACTTGATCAGCTACCACTTGGAACATTCTGCCGAAAATATCCACGATCGTCAGCGAAGCAGATGAACTGGCCGAATTTATTGGAAATTCGTACCCCGCACGTTTCATAACACCTTCTCAGCGCCATGTTAAACAGGAAGCAGGAAAGACCATCCATCGTAGCCTTGATCATTCAGTGGCAGTTTCCCGGGAAAAAGGTCTCGTCCATAACTATTCCATAAGAGGAGCAGCTAATCTTGCCGAATGTTAGCTTGGCGGCCACGAAAGAGTTGAAGAACATGCTGACATCAATATTTCCATCGGTCACGACTATGGTTCCGACTAACTCAGTCGTAAGACCGTCCTGAAGGACTTAGAAGCATTTTGTTAGACTAGTTTATAATCGTAGAATTAAAGGGCAAATTTGTTTCATTGAATTGACTTTTATTTTGTTTTTTATCCCCATTTGATTTTTTTTTAAACATACGTTAGTTATTAATTTTCTGCTGCAAAATTTCTGTATCCAATCACGTAGTACTAACATAACGGAAAAATTACGCTGGAAATTTTGGCACAGACCGGAAGATACCTAGCAACACACTTGTTGCAAATCGGTTGAAATAACTTCAATGTGACACAATTAGGTTACAATCAAGATGTTGTAACTCACTGTTTGGTGTTGCTTGGGATACCTCGCAAAACAAAGCATTCCGAAAGAGAAAACGTAAAAATTGTTAGAGCTGCTTCGAAGTTTCAAAAATTGCTTAAGCAAACAAACTTGAAACTTGAATTCCGTACATAAAAAGTACATAAAAAACCAAAGGCTCCACATCTTACTACCTTCCCATATTGAGAGACGTTTCAAATTTGCAAATGTCATATATGAATCCACACTACCGCGTAGTGGAAATTTTGTGAACTGCTGATCATCAATCAAAAAGTGTTGTTCCACTGAAACCTTATCCGAAGACAACATCTTTCCAATTGGTCAGGAACCCCAGGTATGGCATCCTCAGGAAATACATTGACACACTAGCGCCACGTAGCGAGAAAATTTTGATCTGCTATTCACCATTAAGAAAGCCCAGTGACCAGCATGGGCCCCCAAGTTGTATCGTGAAACATTCTATCTGGTCCATACTATAGTTTATTCCTGAAAATAACTAGTACAACAGCGCCGCATAGCAGAATGATTGTGAACTTTTGGTCTTCATTCAGAAAGGTTTTGTTCCACTGAACTGCCGAGGACAGAAACATTCTATCTGGTAAAGTTACCAAGATATAGCATATTCCTGAAATTATCTAGCGCCCCAGCGTCACGTAGTGGAACGTTTATGAACTACTGGTAATCATTCAGAAGGGTTTTGTTCCACTGAACATCATTCTCAAGGACAGAAACATTTTATCTATACTAAGATATAGCATATTCCTGAAAATAAATAGCACACTAGCGCCGCGTAGTGAGAGAAACTATTCACAAATGAAAAGGGCTTGATCTACAAAATAACTTTGCTGACGACAGTGAAATTCTATGCGATCTGTATCACGAGATATTCCAAGAAGGAATGTGTTGCACACAGTTCAACGCGCGAGTGCTCATGTTGCAAAAGTTGGCGCGAGTGCTGAAAGGTAAAAAATATTGAATCCTAGAAAGTGTGAGCTGTTAAGTGGAATACCTGTAACTAGAAATGAGAAGAAAAATTAGTATTTTCCATTTGATTCCAACAGATACGCGACAGATACTCTTTGATAAGCAGATAAACAGATGTCGCGATTAGCAAAGGTAGTTGGAATTAAATAGAAAATACGAATGTTTCTTCTCATTTCTAGTCAAAAATATAGATTTTCGCAGATTGCAACTCTAGTTCCCAGTAAGGTACAGAAAGACGCAGCCTACCAAACAACTAAGAAGGAATATAAGAGCTAAAATGGGCAGCTTACGCGGTTCCACATCAAATTCCAATTAAATTACACAGTATTTGCTGAATTCGATTACGTTCCTCATCACTACATTTAAGATTAACTAAGGCTTGTTCGCGTCAAAATCTGGACACCCCTAAATATTTATATTTCTGAAAATACTTCATCAACGTGTGAAATATTTCACAAACTGATGAACGAATGTCTTTTTATTGTGTCCAATCAATTGTTGGTGATACTACAAGCTTTTCTATCAAAGATGGCTTCGAAAAAAGAGCATGTGTGTCCGGTCGCAATGAAAATCCTGATCTGTCGGTAAGAAAACTTGCAAAAAAGTTTGATTTTCCTACAAACACCGACCACAACGTTCTTAAATCTTTCGATACACATTTGACAACAGCCAGAAAGGCTGGGAGCGGAACAAAAACGGATCTCAGGAATCACCAGAAGGACGCAAAGGTGAAGCAAATATTGCTGTAAAGACCAGATCTTTCGGTACGTACTGTGGCTAGAAAAATAAAAAGCACTATCAAAGTATGAAGTCATTGGAGCTGAAAACTGTACCGAACCGTAATGATAAACAGAATGTGACGGCTAAAGTCCGGGCTCACAAGTTGTATCGCGAATATTTGACGAAGTTTTCCTGCGTGATAATGGACCATGAAACTTATGAGCTGAAAGACTTTAAGCAGCTTCCCGGAATATCTTATTATACTGCCATACAACGGAACAGGCCAAGTTTCCCAAAAAATATTTCGTTTGGCAGGCAATATGCAGCTGTGGTCGAGCAAGCCAAAGCTTCAACACTACCGGAACAGTAAGCAAGGAAATATACCGTGAAGAATGCCTAAAGAAGCGATTGTTACTGTTCGAGAGCACGACCCCTCGTAGCTACAACCCTGGCACAGCATCAACCATCCCACAAGGGTCAACCCAGACGAGACGACTGTGTAGCTATTGTCTCATAGTAATCATCTGTTCGATTGCTACAATAGTTCACCGACAATCAGCACGAAGATCCGGAGGCAAAAACTCTCTCGATGGGACAAACGGACAATGACGTCACCCTATACATCATGCAGTGGTGAATTTCGGATCGAGAGGATAACGGCTGGAGAGGACGAACTCGATATCATCGCAGACGACGATCGGAGGCTGGATGATAATCGTTTGGAGTGGATATCGTCAGTTTGTTTGTGGTGCATCTCAGGCCCAGCACGCGAGTGGGACCTCACGCGTTGTTTAATGTTTGTACGGTTCTAGTTTATACAATAAATGTAGTACATGTTAGTAATAAATGTAGTGTTTTGTAGTAAATGTAGTGTTGCAAATACAATTGTCATTTTGATGTAACCGCGAGTGTGAATGATTAATTGGTCATCCGGAACTGCAAACCCTTGAAGCCCTAGGTCACGGGCCACCCAAGGGATCCAAGAAGAAAACCCCAAATTGGACCCCGCAACCCAAAACCTCTACAGGTCGAATTTCGAGTGTTGGAGAAAAGGTCTATCGAAGTGAGTACTCCGTTCTCCAACATTTTGGTCCTTCGAACCGGATCGGGCTGGACCGGACGACGCTTGGACTCGGTAACTGGCAGTTTATTGCGGACAATTTGGCGCCATTGCATGCTCTTCGCCATCATCCTCGGCAACAATCGAAGAGGTAGCCATCTCACACGTGAATAGTTGGTGAACAATCGGCACGGAGCCATTATATACATCAACAATTGGCGCGGTAGCCATCAATTCCACGAATAATCAACATTTTGCCATCATCACACGGCGTAAAGGATCCAGGACAACGTGATTTCGGTTTGGACATCCATCGATTGGAACCTTTTCGCGGGTAAGTGGAACCATATCTATATGTCCAGCCGAGGCTTGGAAACTACCTGTTGCTAACACCTACATTCTACAATTGCATGAAACCAAACCTACTGCCACGGTGAACGAGTTGGAGAAATCAGTGGCAACGATCTTTGTGGCATACATTGCATGGTTTGGACAACGACTGAGATGCACGGATTTGGAAATCGGTTCCATTAGAAGGACGACCAGGAAGAGGATTTCTTAACGTTAGTGAAGAATAGCATGAGCACTAGTCTGGATTGTGTTCACATTTCCTACAATCGATCAACCGATCACATTTGTCTACAACAGGGAAGACGTAGGAAAGGAGGAAGAGGCTGTGCTGTATTTTATATGACTGAGTGAGTGCTTAGAATTAGTATATGTCACGAAGCAGGACGTTACAGAAATTACACATTTTAAATGAATCATATCCTCTTGGCCTTCCTTTCACACACTGAGCCCTGAATAATCAAGCAATTTGCTTGCACGGAATTAAACGCACTATTTCTCGAATTTTGGACTTCACCGGGAGTTGCAGTACTGCAGGTTTCCTTGAGTAAGTTGCCTCAGTATATGCCCGGCCGAAGCCGACTTATTTGGTTACTACACCACATTCTCTTTCTTCGCAAACCGCTTCATTTGTCCTCTTGAGTTACTGCTGCAATTAAACGGATTGTTTGACGTCACAAGGCATTTTTACTCGACTAAACTTGAGCACCATTATTCATTTTCTCGGGTAAATTAATGCAGTATATGCCTAGCGACGCTAGGTCTACACGCAGCATACTACACAACGCCTCTTTCTTGGTTCCCGATCGCCGTAACTTGCTACCATGCTATCTACCGCCACCAAGAAGCCGCCGTCGATGAGGGCATTGACGGCTCGGTTGAAAGAAATCAATCTTTCATTCAACGATATTCTACGGTTTGTGCAAGCGTTTAAGGAGACTAACACAGCGACCGAGGTTGAGGTACGGCTGGGTAAATTGGATCAGCTTTGGGAAGGTTATAGCGATGTCTTAGTGGAAATCTTCGCCCACGAGGACTATAAGTCGGAAAGTACAACATTAGAGAAGGAGCGCACTGAGTTCAGCGATCGCTATTACGAAATGAAATCGTTCTTACTGGACAAGGCAAAGGAATTTCAGGGAGTTCAGGAACTGGAGCAGTCTACCCGAGCAACTGATGGGGTGGCACACGGATCGGTTGACCACGTTCGCCTACCACAGATCAAGCTCCAAACATTCAACGGTGACATAGATGAGTGGTTAAGCTTTCGCGATTTATACACGTCACTCATCCACTGGAAGGCGGATCTACCTGAGGTGGAAAAGTTCCACTACCTTAAGGGATGTCTACAAGGGGAACCAAGGAATCTGATCGACACTCTACCGATCACAAGGGCCAATTATCAGGTGGCCTGGGATATGCTGTTGCGCCGATACAACAACAGTAAGCACTTGAAAAAGCGGCAGGTGCTCTCTTTGTTCAAGCTGCCCACAATCTCCAAGGAATCTGGAGCCGAACTGCACACTCTCGTGGAAGGATTTGAGAGGATTGTGCAGACGCTCGACCAAATTATCGAACCAGCCGATTATAAGGATCTCCTGCTGGTGAATATCCTCACTGCTCGACTGGATCCGGTTACACGGAGAGGGTGGGAGGAGCTCTCTGCAACGAAAGAGCAGGATTTGCTAGCTGATTTGACTGATTTTCTGCATCGTAGGATTCAAGTACTGGACTGTCTACCATCGAGGTCTGTTGACACAAAGGGTGTTCAACAGGCACAATCACAACAGAAACAGAAATCATCATCGGTGAAAACCAGTTATGGTTCAACCCAAGCGTCTGGGGGACGCTGCGTGGTCTGTTCAACAAATCATCCACTATATCAGTGCAACGCCTTCAAAAGGCTGGAAGTTGCGGACAGAGATGCTCTTTTGAAGACACACTCACTCTGCAGGAATTACTTCAGGGCTGGACACTTGGCTCGGGAATGCAAATCTAAATACTCTTGCTGGCATTGTAAGGGTCGTCACCACACACTGGTGTGTTTTAAGCCGAAGATGGAAGGCGATAAACGGGTATCGGCTGCTGCTGGAAGCAACACACCTTCTCCTTCGGAAGATCAATCCAACTCTGATTCCATTCAAGTAGCTAACATGGCAGCTACGAACGCATTGGTGTCGGGTGCTGTCCACCAACGTGCATCACAGGTACTGTTGGCAACGGCTGTCGTTATAGTTGAGGATAACAATGGCTGTCGGTACCACGCTCGTGCTCTTCTTGACTCAGGGTCAGAGAGTAATTTCATCACTGAGCGACTGAGTCAGCGGATGAAGGTAACTAGAGACCGAGTGGATATATCGGTTCTCGGGATAGGACAAGCGACCACCAAGGTCAAACACAGGATACACGCACTGGTGCGTTCACGCGTGTCTCAGTTCTCACGGGAACTAGACTTCTTGGTTCTTCCGAAGGTGACGGTGAACCTACCAACAATCAGAATAAATACGAATGGATTCTCAATACCAAGCGGGATAAAACTGGCGGATCCTGCATTTTTCGAACCAAACGGAGTGGATCTCGTCCTCGGTATCGAACATTTCTTTGATTTCTTTGAAACTGGTCAGAGAAAATCCCTAGGAGAAGAAACCCAGCTCTCAATGAGTCCGTATTTGGATGGGTAGTCAGCGGTGGTGTTTCGGTTCCATTTCGGTCTCTACAAGTGAGGTTGCAATGTATCGACACTGGATGAATTAGACGCTTTGATCTCTCGTTTCTGGTCTTGCGAGGAAGTTGAGTCAGGCAAGGCTCACTCACCAGAGGAAACACGATGCGAGGATATCTTCGTTAGCACGGTCCAGCGAGGATTGAACGGTCGGTACACCGTCTCATTACCGAAGATTGAAAACGCAATGTCAAGGTTGGGCGAGTCAAGGGACATCGCATACCGGCGTCTGTTAGGAACGGAACGCAGACTAGCAAGGGACTCATCGCTTCGTGATCAATACAACGCATTTATGGAAGACTACATCAGGCTTGGTCATATGCGTGTGGTGGAGGAAACGGATACGGGTTGTTACAGCGGTGCTACCTCCCTCACCATCCAGTTATAAAGGAGGCAAGTACCACTACCAGGGTGAGAGTGGTATTTGACGCATCGTGCAAGACGTCGAGCGGTGTTTCACTTAACGACGTACTAATGACAGGGGCAGTCATTCAGGAG
Organism: Aedes japonicus; assembly: GCA_034211315.2. NCBI lineage: Eukaryota > Metazoa > Arthropoda > Insecta > Diptera > Culicidae > Aedes > Aedes japonicus. The sequence goes on from JASCZW010007691.1 coordinate 57,704, forward strand.
GACCTCCGGTCCATTATACTCCGCAGTCGCACAAAACAGATCATGCTTGTGTCGGACGTTGAGAAAATGTTCCGACAGATCCTCGTGCATCAATCGGAACGCGCATTGCAGTGCATCCTCTGGCGTTTTTCACCTGAGGAAATTGTCGAAACTTTCGAGCTCAGCACGGTGACGTACGGCACTAAATCGGCGCCTTTTCTTGCAACCAGAACGCTTAAACAGCTGGCCTTGGATGAGGAAGGCAAATACCCGCTCGCAGCGAGAGCGGTTCTTGAAGATACCTACATGGATGATGTCATCACAGGAGCGGATGAGGAAAAAATAGCAGCTAACTTGCAGGTACAGCTTAATTCAATGATGTTGAATGGTGGATTCAAGTTGCGCAAATGGGCATCGAACTGTCCGGCGGTGCTAAAAGGGGTTCCCGAGGAAAATCTAGCGATTCGATCGGCAGAAGGGATTGTCTTGGATCCAGATCCATCAATCAAAACACTGGGGTTGACTTGGATGCCCGTGACCGATACACTCAGGTTTCAGTTTTCAATTCCAAGTTTGAACTCTGACACAACGCTGACAAAACGATATGTCCTGTCAGTGATTGCCACTCTTTTCGATCCTTTGGGGCTCTTGGGAGCCGCCATAATTTTGGCAAAAATATTCATGCAGCAGTTGTGGGCATTGCGTGATGAAGAAAATCAAGGGCTTGAGTGGGATCAGCCACTACCTTCAACGGTGGGTGAGTCCTGGCGCAAATTCCATGATCAGCTTCCACTGTTTAATCGAATACGCATTGAACGCTGTGTCATCATTCCGAAAGCTGTCTCAACCGAGATACACTGCTTTTCAGATGCTTCGGAGAAGGCATACGAACATGCTTGTACATGAGGACCCAGAATGCCAACGGGAGGTGAAGGTCCGACTTCTTACCTCCAAATCAAAGGTGGCTCCATTGAAATGCCAAACGATCCCCAGACTGGAGCTGTGCGGTGCGTTGCTTGCAGCCGAACTTTTCGAAAAGGTCGCCAAATCGATCAGGTTCAATGGAAGATCAACCTTTTGGACAGATTCCACTTGCACTCTGCATTGGATAGAAGCCCCTCCAATGACTTGGACTACCTTCGTCGCTAACAGGGTGTCAAAAATACAGTCCATTTCCCAAGAATCTCAGTGGCGACATGTTCCAGGCATTCACAATCCAGCAGATCTCATATCCAGAGGGATTTCGCCGGAGGACATCGTGGATAACTCGTTCTGGTGGCAAAGGTCCGAGCTGGCTGGAAGAAGAAGAAAATAAGTGGCCAAATCTGTCACGGAATTTGTTAGTAGAAGAAGGATGCGAAGAAAGACGGCGTACAGCAGTCACTGCTTCGATATCAACATTCGCCAAGTTCAACGAAATGTACTTCAGTAAATTTTCAACTTACACGGGCCTTGTTCGTTGCACAGCGTATTGGTTGCGCTATATGACACTTCTACGAACGCCCCGAACCGAGAGAAAACTCACAGATTTTCTGTCAACGGCAGAGTTGAAGGAGGCAGAAAACTGTTTGGTCCGCTTGGTACAGAAGGAGGCTTTCGTGTCCGAATGGAAGGCGTTGTCGAGTGAGAAGACTGTTGCGAGAGGATCACCATTGCGATGGTACAGCCCATTTCTATCAGCAGATCAACTGATTCGGCTTGGTGGCCGTTTGAAGCACTCTATGGAAACGGAAGAAGCCAAGCACCCGGTCGTTCTGCCAGCGCGGCATCCATTTACACGCATGCTGCTACGATACTACCATGAGAGATTGCTCCACGCTGGACCGCAACTGCTGTTGAGCGTCGTTAGGTTACGATTTTGGCCATTAGGAGGAAGAAGTGTCGCGAGACACATTGTGCACAGGTGTCAAAGGTGCTTCCGCTCTAAACCATCAACGGTTCAACAACAAATGGGAGATTTGCCTGCGTCGCGAGTCACGGTATCCCGCCCCTTTTCGCGTTCAGGCGTAGACTATTTCGGCCCGATCTACATAAGACCAGCTCCACGGCGTCCGGCAGTTAAGGCGTACGTTGCAATTTTCATTTGCCTTTGCATTAAAGCGATACACATGGAACTCGTCACAGATCTGTCGACCGACAGATTCCTTCAAGCTCTTAGGCGGTTCATTGCCAGGCGAGGACGTTGTACAGATATCTTCTCCGACAATGGTACCAACTTCGTCAGGGGCACGGAACAAGTTGCAGGAGTTTCTTAAGCTGCTCAAGGACGATAATCATCGTGAAACTGTCACCAGAAATTAGCGAAGGATGGAATTCAGTGGCACTTTAACCCCCGAGTGCACCACACTTCGGAGGCCTATGGGAGAGCAGCAGTTCGTTCAGCAAAAACCCACCTATTAAAGGTTGTAGGAGAAACCCCAGTATCACCGGAAGATATGAATACGTTGCTCGCACTGGGTGGAAGCATGCCTTAATTCTCGCCCGCTGACCCCTTTGACCGATGATCCCAACGATCTTCAGCCACTAACACCCGCTCATTTTCTGGTCGGAGAATCCCTGCAAGCATTTCCCGAGCCAGACTTTACAGACATTCCTACTAATCGGCTCAATCAATGGCAGCTGATCCAGCGAAGATTGCAGGACTTCTGGAAGCGCTGGCGTAGAGAATATTTGTGCCAGCTTCAAGGTCGAATGAAACGTTGGAAACCAGCTATTCCCATCGACATCGGAACGCTTGTAGTCATCAAGGATGAGAATCAACCGCCCATGCACTGGAAGATGGGTCGAATCATTAAGGTACACCAGGTGAAGACGGAACTGTTAGGGTGGTCACCTTGAAAACCGCAACAGGACTTCTGATTCGTCCGGTAGAGAAGGTGTGCATTCTGCCATTCCAGGACGATAACGATAACACGGAGCAAGGCGAAACATCAATCCAAACCGAATAATTCCCCTTCCCATCCCATCCCGCGAAGAGGTTTTCTTCTTTCTTTATTTACAGAAACTTCAGCACTTTCTGGGTGGGTGAGGATGTTCGAGCACGACCCCTCGTAGCTACAACCCTGGCACAGCATCAACCATCCCACAAGGGTCAACCTAGACGAGACGACTGTGTAGCTATTGTCTCATAGTAATCATCTGTTCGATTGCTACAATAGTTCACCGACAGTCAGCACGAAGATCCGGAGGCAAAAACTCTCTCGATGGGACAAACGGACAATGACGTCACCCTATACATCATGCAGTGGTGAATTTCGGATCGAGAGGATAACGGCTGGAGAGGACGAACTCGATATCATCGCAGACGACGATCGGAGGCTGGATGATAATCGTTTGGAGTGGATATCGTCAGTTTGTTTGTGGTGCATCTCAGGCCCAGCACGCGAGTGGGACCTCACGCGTTGTTTAATGTTTGTACGGTTCTAGTTTATACAATAAATGTAGTACATGTTAGTAATAAATGTAGTGTTTTGTAGTAAATGTAGTGTTGCAAATACAATTGTCATTTTGATGTAACCGCGAGTGTGAATGATTAATTGGTCATCCGGAACTGCAAACCCTTGAAGCCCTAGGTCACGGGCCACCCAAGGGATCCAAGAAGAAAACCCCAAATTGGACCCCGCAACCCAAAACCTCTACAGGTCGAATTTCGAGTGTTGGAGAAAAGGTCTATCGAAGTGAGTACTCCGTT